>JAJPUD010000631.1:262098-388982 GCA_023553655.1 Myrmecobius fasciatus | reverse complement strand
TTTTTTTTTAGATCTTATTTTACCACTTTTTCCCTCTTTTCCCCAGTATGACAACAATTTCCCCTCTAGTTCTCTTTTTCATATTATCAAAGTAATATCTAGTTAATTATACCCCCAAACTTTAAGTACCCCCCTAGTAGAAATAAAGTTCTCAAGAGTCCTTTCCTTTTTACCTTTTTATAAGCATCTCTTGAGTTCTGTGTTTGGGTGTCAAATTTTTTTTTCAGATCCGGTCTTTTCATTAGAAATAGGTGAAATTCCTAAACTAATCTATCTATTTAGTGCTATACCAATCAAACTCCCAAGAGATTATTTAACTGAACTAGAAAAAATAACAACAAAATTCATCTGGAAAAACAAAAGGTCAAGAATTTCAAGGGAATTAATGAAAAAAATGCAAATGAGGGTGGCCTAGCTGCACCAGATCTAAAACTATATTATAAAGCAGTGGTCACCAAAACCATTTGGTACTTGATAAGATATAGAGTAGTGGATCAGTGGAATAGGTTAGGTTCACAGAACAAAATACTCAATGACAATTGTAATCTAGTGTTTGATAAACCCAAAGACCCCAGTTTTGGGGATAAAAACTCACTATTTGACAAAAACTGCTGGGATAATTGGAAACTAGTCTGGAAGAAATTAGGCATTGACCCACACCTAACACCATATACCAAGATAAGGTCAAAATGGATTCATGATCTAGGCATAAAGAATGATGTTATAAACAAATTAGAACAATGTAGGATGGTTTACCTCTCATACCTGTGGAGGGGGAAGGAATTTGTGACCAAAGAAGAACTAGACGTCATCATTAATCACAAAATAGATAAGTTTGACTATATCAAGTTAAAAAGTTTTTGTACAAACAAAATGAATGCAGACAAGATTAGAAGGGTAGCAGTAAACTGGGAAAATGTTTTTACATCCAAAGGTTCTGATAAAGGCCTCATTTCTAAAACATATAGAGAATTGATTCAAATATATAAGAATTCAAGCCATTCTCCAATTGACAAATGATCAAAAGATATGAACAGACAATTTTCAGACGAAGAAATTGAAACTATTTCCAGTCACATGAAAAGGTGCTCCAAGTCACTATTGATCAGAGAAGTGCAAATTAAGACAACTCTGAGATACCACTACACACCTGTCAGATTGGCTAAAATGACAGGAAATGATAATGATAACTGTTGGAGGGGATGTGGGAAAACTGGGACACTGATACATTGTTGGTGGAACTGTGAACGGATCCAACCATTCTGGAGAGCAATTTGGAGCTATGCTCAAAAAGTTACCAAACAGTGCATACTCTTTGACCCAGCAGTGTTTCTACTGGGCCTATATCCCAAAGAGATTTTAAAGGAGGGAAAGGGACCCACATGTGCAAAAATGTTTGTGGCAGCCCTTTTTGTAGTGGCAAGAAACTGGAAATTGAAAAGATGCCCATCAATTGGAGAATGGCTGAATAAATTATGGTATATGAATGTTATGGAATATTATTGTTCTGTAAGAAATGACCAACAGGAGGATTTCAGAGAGGATTGGAGAGACTTGCATGAACTGATGCTGAGTGAAATCAGCAGAACCAGGAAAACATTATACACAGCAACAAGACTATACGATGATCAATTCTGATGGACATGGTTCTCTTCAACAATGATGTGATTCAAACCAGTTGTGCTGTGATGAAGATAGTCATATACATCCAGAGAGAGGCCTGTGGGAACTGAGAGTGAACCACAACACAGCATTTTAACGCTTTCTGTGAATATTTCCATGCATTTTGTTTTCCTTCTTAGGTTGTTTTTTTCTTCTTCTCTTTCTAGATCTGATGTTTCTTGTGCAGTAAGATAACTGTATAGATATGTATACATTATTGTATTTGTCATATAATTTATCCTATCTAGCATGTATTAGCTTACCTGTCATCTAGGGGTGGGGGGGGAAGGAAAGGAAAAGCTTGGGAAAAAAAAGTTTTTTTTTGCAAAGGTCAATGTTGAAAGGTCACTCATATGTTTTGTAAATAAAAAGCTTTATAAAAAAAAAAAAAAAGAAAGAAATAGGTGAAATTCACCTATATCTTTGGATAACCATCTTCTTCCCTGGAGGATAATGCTCATTCTAGCTGGATAGGTTATTCTTGGCTGTAATCCAAGTTCCTTTGCCCTTCGGAATATCTGGAATATTCAGTGTGGAAGCTGACAAATCCTGTGTGATTCTAATTATTGATCCTCGGTATTTGAATTGTTTCTTTCTAGCTGCTAGCAGAATCTGTTCATTGGTGCTATAGTCCTGAAATTTAGCCACGATATTCCTTGGGGTCTTAATTTGGGGTCTCTTTCAGGAGGTGAATTCTTTCAATGGTGATTTTGCCCTTTGATTCTACAATCTCAGGGCAGTTTTCTTTCAGGATTTCCTGGAAGATAGTGTTTAGATTCTTTTTTTCATCATGGCTTTCAGGAAGTCCGATAATCCTTAGATTGTCTCTCCTAGATCTATTTTCCAAGTCAGTTGTTTTTCCTAGGAGATATTTCATATTTTCTTCTAATTTTTCATTTTTTTTGTTTGACTGATTCTTCAAGTCTTAGTGGGTCATTCACTTGCATTTGTTCAATTCTTATTTTTAAAGTGTTGTTTTCTTCAGTTACCTTTTTAAGCTCCTTTTGTAACTGGCCAATTTGTTCATTGCACTCTTTTTCCACTTCACTAATTTTATTTTTTAATAAATTGGTGTCTTTTTCATATCTCTTTTGCAGGGCATCATATCCTTCTTGCAAGATACTGTATCCTTCTTGCACTGATTTCAGTTTATTTTCCCATTTATCCTCCAGCTCTCTTTTGAGGTTCTTTATGCAATCTTCCAGAAAGGCCTTTTGAAAAGGGGACCAGAGATGATCCTGGCTGATTTTCTCTTGACTTTTGTCTAAAGGAACCTCTGGCTCTGGGGTCGTTTCTTTGCCTTGATAAAAGCTGTCTATGGTGAGAGCTCTCTTTTGCTTCTTCATCATTTTTTTTTTAGACAGCGTGGATATCTCTTTAAGGTAGGGAAAAAAAACGGTGGCTGAAAAAGCTTTGCCCTGGGGCACTTCGGCGAGTTGACTTAAGGTGCTGGGCCGGTGGGGGCTAGGACTAAGTCCGAATTACTCCTTAAACAAGGCAAGTCTGCCAGAACACCTGCCCCCACTCAGGGCAGAGTGTGCCTAGTGCCTCAGATAAACTCCAGGTGTTTGGAATTTGGAGTTTGGAGTTTGGAATTTCTGCCAAGATGAGCTGAGCTGAGTCCCACCCTCACTTCCGGCCTGCACAGTTGTCGTCTATTTATCTCTCTGTCCGAGTCCGACTAACCTGACATGAAGTTATCCAGAGAGCTGTGCCCAAATATTTCTGAGTTCGTTGACTTGAAGATCAGTTCAGAGGCTTATTTTATTGTTGATTTGAGAGAAGATCGGAGGAGAGGCAGAAAGTCACCTTTTCACTCCGCCATCTTGGCTCCGCCCCCCTCGCTCTTTATATCTTTCTTTTATTGTTTGTTACCCTATTAATAAATAATATTACCAGTATTCTTGATTTTTATTTAAGCCTAGAGAATTATGTACTCTAGATATGACTCTCATCAGAAACCTCCACTGTTTATCTCTTCAGACTTATTCTAAACCCTAAAAGTCATTTGAGGTAATATAATCAAATGTTCTGAAATAATTGTGCTTTAAAGTCTCTGTATTGCAATAATGAAAATGTTGTATATCTATAGCACTATTGATGTGGTGCAGCTCCTAGGAAAGATGTAGCAATAACCTTAAGGCCACTTGGCCTTGGGAATGATGTAGTTAGAAATGGCGTATTTTTTCCTTAGGCTATTCTGCCCCAGTTTACTCTATAAGATTAGGATGCTAAGTTTGATCAGTGGTAACAGAGTTTCTGAGATTAATGAGCAATGATACTTGGGATACTTGGTTGATTCAGGCACAGAACAAAATTGGGTGTCTGCCACATGGCTTAGTGATGTTTTAGGCCTAAAAACACATCTTCAGGTTTCCCCAGTGACCTCTGCTAGGGAATTATAGGTACTATACCTAAGCACAATGTTAGAACCAGACCACTCTTCAACTCTACTTCTAAGACATAAAGTTAACATATTAGACAGCTAGTTTCTCTAACTTTTTCCTATAAATTTATCTTTCCTGCTCCTGGTTTTGTGCTAACTTCTTTTGGAACTTAGCCTGCTTTAATCGGCATTATAAATATAAAACTTTGCCCCTTGGCTTAAAGATGGGTCTGACCTTGTGATACCTCATGACACCAGTCGAACTCCAACATTTTTGGGGTCCTCCTTGAATTCCAACACCATGGAGGTATGTAGGTTGTGTCCTGATGAAGATCCAGATCTCATCACTTTCTCTGACCAAACTACAAACCTGGTCTGGATCTGGTATTTCTCCTCTTGCTTAATTGTATATATTGTTTTTTCTTCATATAACTAGATGTTTCTTCATATAACATGTGGACTTCATATAACAACTTAAGGAGCACTGTAAGGACTTTCCATACAAAAATGCCTCTCTCTACCTCTTTATTTGACATTTCACTGTTTAAAATTTATTCTTTGGTGTATCAGGTATTTTTCAGTGTCTTCAGGACTGAACGCCTCCAGAAGTCATTTGTTTAAACACAAAAAATTATTGGAACAAAGCATGCTATATTCAGACATGTCACCTTAAAATGTGCTAGTTAATTGTAGACCTTCAAAGAATGGTTTTTTGAAAGCCAATTTATGTTAGGAGAAAAAATTTAAGTTTAGGGCAATTTCTGGAAAGGGCAAATATTAGTAAAGCAAAATAATAGAGTATCTTGGGGTAGTGCAAATGCAGTAGTTGGTAAGTAGAATGGAGGCATTTGACATCTAGTATGTGGATGGCAAAACTACATAATGGATGTCACTGAAGACAGACCTCTCATATTTGCACAGGGTGGAGTCCTGCTGCTCCTTTATATCACAGTCATAGTTGAAGTGAAACATTGGTAATTATTATTTGATCAAGACTCCATGTCAAATCCAAGAGGAAGTTCTCTTGTACACAGGGAGACTGTTTCTTTGTTGTTGCTGTTTTTTTTTTCTACCACCAATTCCAAAAAGCTGTTAAGTAATACCAAAAAATAAAAACAGTAGAATCACAGAATGTCAGAGCTGGAAGATGCCTTAGAGATCAACTAGTTAAAATACCTTGTTTCACAGTTGAAAAAACTGAGGTCTAGAGAAGTTTAAAATGTCACCAAAAAAACCATTCTAGTAAGTTCCATAGCAGAGGTTAGAAACAACATATTTTGACTCTGAAACCCATTTTCTTTTTCATATGACACTCTGTGGGCTCATTTATTTTACTCATTGGCACATACTGTGAATTTCTGAACAAATTTTTACTCCCAAATTTTCCAGCTGTTTAAAATACATATTTTTTTCTTTTTTGGCAAAACAAGTATCATAAACAAGTAAGAATTTCCAGGTAAGTAAAGAGAACTTTAGTAAGTGCTGGGGGAAGATAGAACATTTACATTAGATCTCTCATATCAAGAAACTAAGAGTTTACAGATAGACAAGACAATACCACCCCTTTTTTACACTCAGTTCCTTTCTATTCATTCCAAGATCTAGCCAAATTCATCTTCTTGTTCCTCATAAAGACACTCCACATCCCCACTTTTACTTTTTTTATTGATCATCTCTCAGGACTAAAATCTTCTTCCATTTCACCTCTATCTCCGGGCTTCCTTAAATTCATTTCAAATCTCATCTTCTGCAGGAAAGTTTTTCATGTCCTTTTCCTACTCTTGCCACTCTCACCAGTGTCTCCTCTTTCACTGCTTTTTATTTACACTTTATATATCTTGTATATGCAGTCATGTGTATGTTATTTTCCCCAGTAAAATGTGAACTCTTTAGAGGCAAGGACCCAATTTTTGACTTTCTTTGTTTCCCCAGTGCTTAACACCATGCCTGATATAATAGTTTAAAAAATGCTTATTGAATGATTGACACACTGAGATCATTAATGTTAATAGATAATAAAGATAAGCCTTATTGTGAAACTACTCTTTGAATTAATTTAAATGTTTTTTTTCTTCCTCCAAACCTTCAGAATAAGACCTAAATTGAAACTTGTTTTAAAATTGTATTTTCTTTTTTCTTCATTATCCGATTATTTTTCTGAATCTCTATATATGTAGTTGGAAGAAATTTGTCTTTTTAACAGTATCTGTACTTTCTGATATTTTATTTTTTCAGGAGCTTGCCAGAATAGAAAAGAACATAGAATTATAAACTTTGAGTACTTGTTGACAGATGTTTTCCCCTATGGCCTAAAGCCTAAATCTCAATAATAGCAATAATCATGTTTAAGGGGCAAAGTAATCTCCACGAGTAAAATCAGTATTTTTTCATCTTAATGGACACGGCTGTTCTAGAAAGATGTAATATCCCATTTCATTTTCGTGTACCACCTGGGCAATTTGTCTTCCATAAGAATGACCAAGGGTAACTAGAATGAGAAATAGCACGCACGCATTAGTGTGGAGGAATGGAGGAAGACTTAGCATTAAACAGGAATTATAATAAGTTTAAGGAAGAAACATAAAGTAATCTTTTAACTAAAACCTTTTTACAACCTCTGAGAATTATGACCAGAGGACATTGTTGAAGCAAATTTTCAAGTATGATTTGAAACAAGTTTCATAATGTGGGCTGACATTTCATAATATTTCCCAGAATTGGAAGCTACATAATAAGTATAAGATTAGTTCCAGAGGGTCAATAATTCTTTGCAATCTTTATATAAAGGAGAACTGGGAATAGTCCCATTGAACTTAATGAACTTTCAGGGTAGTGAACCTTTGTTTCCAGTATATTAAGATAAAAATCCCATCGTTATAGAGAGTGAGAGCCTGCCCATGGTTACCTCATTGAGAGGCTGTTTATTAAAATTCAGAGACCAGGACTGTCCCCAAGATAATATGATTTGCCAAAGTTAGGGACTAAGTAGGCTCTGTTCAAAGAGCTACTCCTGTGCTATAGCCTGCAAAAGAGAACTAAGAAGACTGCTCTTATCCTACTTTCTCTTATTATTTTTTTTTGCTGTGTAGAACAGAAGAGACTGAACCTGTTTTATTGTAGAGGTAGAAGAAAGGGAAGGAGAATACATAAGAAAAGTTTCCTAGTAGAAGAAATTACTGATAGCTTTGAGAGAGAAGTACATGGGAGTTCTACAGCTTTCTGAGCATAGATCAGAAGAATAAAAGTTGGGAATATATTGTTCTGGATAAAAATATTATTGCAAATAGGAACGATGGTTTTGCAAAAGCACATAGCAACATGTGCCTTTGTCACCTGAGAGGGGGTTCATAGGCAATATTCCTGATATATAGACATCTGTAGAGAGAATGTAAAATTTTAATTGTCTAAGTTTTTAAGAATACAGCCTTTTAAAAAGAGAAGATAAATACTGTCTCAGACAGTATCAAACTTAGCATTACCTCATGAGTAATGCCATATTTGAGGTTACAGACTCATACAGAATTAATTTTAGAAATTCTAATTTTATTGATACAAAAAACTCTCAGCTAAGGAAATTTCTAATACTAATGCAAGTCAGCATCTTCTTTGCAATATGATAGAAGGTTGCACAGCTAACAAATGGTAGAGGCAAGATAAGGATGAATAAAGAAATCACAATTAGAGCTAATCCAAACTGAAATGGACTATTCTCCCTAGAGTTCTTCCTAGGTCTATGGAATGAGGGGGAGATGGCTGTGTATACTCGATGGCTTCCGGGTTCTGTTTCACCTCTGAGAGTCTATGATTCTTCAAATTTTCTCTATTAATTGGAATACTGGGAAAAGATTTTTTCCCCTATGGGATATATTATCAGACATAGAAATATTAATGTAAAGAGACAACAATTCTGAATAGTAGAGGAAGGATAGAAATCAAGAGCTTTATTCTAGATCTCTTTCTGACTTATTCTAGGATGAATGAGAGAATATTATATATATATATATATATATATATATATATATATATATATATGTGCGTGTATATACATATACACATATATATATACATATATATAATTCTGGGAGAATTTCTTTGTTTTCCTCATGTATGAATGGAATTGAAGGAGTCTTTAATCTTTCATTAGTTTATAAGTGAGACACATATAAAATGATCTTATTGTTCACAGAAGAGAAATTTTTAAAATCACAAAATAGAGTGTCACCCAAAGATGAATCACACATCTGTTGTATGAGTTGGATTCCACAAAGAGTGATAACCATTCAGAAGTGGCAGAAAGGGTTTAATTGAGGAGGTCACTAGAAAAAAAAAAAGATGGGCCTGTAATAAAATGAGAGTGTAACATAAAGGCAATGGAAGCTAGTGTTTACCATTGGGAGACTGCTGGCACATTTCATAGATTCCCTGCACAGAACATAGATCATGAATAGGAGCATGGTAAGGGGGGAGATAGAGAAGGTACAGGTAGATTTAATTCTGTTTTAGTAGAGAGACTACCTACATAAATAAAATCATAGCATATTTATAATATATTAGATGAATATGCTCCATTCCACTCTTTCTGTCCCTCCATTTTACCTGTTGCTGAAATGACTTATTCTAGATGAATCTGTGATCTAGGACATCCAAAATCTAAAATTAGGTAAAATATAAAACATGAAAAAAAAACCTGAGCTGATGCTTACTGATTCTGAGATCACTTAACGTCCTTCTCCTACCTTCTTCAATATCAATAAAGAGATTATACTAGCAAACCTGATGGAAAACAAAAGTGCAGAAGTACTGAACCCCCAAAATATATTGAGGTTTTAGGGCTATTCCCATACCAGCCACCAAATGTCGGAGAGTGGGGTTTTAACCCCCAAAATATATTGGGGTTTTGGACTGGTGTTGCAAAGTATTTCAAAATAACTTGTATGCTTAGACCATCTCCAAATGAAGAGGCAAAGATTTTATGACACTACTGGCAGCAGGCTAATTTCCAAAAGGATTTTAGCCATTTAGGAAAAGAGGGCTAAGTTGCCTAGTGGAATTCACCATTAACAAGGGGGAAGATGCCATTAAGGCAGTCTAAATTCCTTATGAACTCACCTTTGTGAAACTTAGCAAATGGACTAGTTCTTAAAAGGAATTAGCCATTGTGACACTTAGTAAGCAGACTAACTCTAAAAGGAGTTAGCAAAGAAAAGGTGTACAACTTTGTAGAAGAATAACCTCAGGGGTTGACATCTTAGCTTAGCCTTCATATTGGATGGTAATTTTGCCAATGCAAGAATTCCACAAAAAATTCAACAAGGATCTATTGCAATAAAGGCTCACTTAAGGATAAAAAAAGGTCCAAGAATAAAAGACCCATTTAAGGACCAGGCAATTCTGTCAGTGCTTCTCCCTGCTTGCTTCAAGAAGTAGCTTGGCTTCTCAATTGTTTATAGTAATTCAGCCTCTTTCCTAGTAATGTTCCCTCCCTATAACTGACCCAGTTATCAAGGACTCAGGATCCCATGGAACCCAAGGACATGACACATACCCAAAATAAAATGGAACCCCTATAATCCAATCTTCCTTCCTTTTTTCTAATGCCATGGAAGTCTTGGCTGTGGGAAATGGAAATGTGTACCCTGATCATGACAAAATCTACTGAGAACAATAACCCTGTAACACCAGTGCTATAAAACAATAAACTTCCAGTGCTAGGCTAAAGAACTAAGGAAAAAGAGTGCAACTTTTATGACAAGATATTACATATTACATCATATTACAAGATATGGTGAAATGGGAGGGTGTTAGATGGGAAGGGACTGTGTAGCACTCCAAGTCTGAACAAAAGAACTCAGCATCTGGCTTGGACCACTTGTTACCACCTAAAAGTCATTTGGGGGCAGAAATCCAGGCTTGTGAATTGTGAATTACCTTGCATGGAGGGAAATAAAGACATCAGTACCTCCCCCCCAAAGAAACCTCAAATAGAGGGAGAGAAGTCAGAAAGTAATAAATGGGGAAAATATGTAGGGGGAGAGAAGTCCTCCAGATACAGCAAATGAGTTCATACATCTATCAATAAAAACTGCAAAACAAAGAAAAAAGATCCAAATAACACAGTGTATAATCTGAAGAAAGGCTAGAACAATGTGTTCCTGAATTAAGAGAAATGAGAATTATGAGAACAAATTTTTGATCTTCACACTAACAATTATAAAACTCCACAAACAAAAACTAGACTCTACAATGGCAAGCTTAATAAATGAGAAACAAACAAGAGAATAGATTTGAGACATAAATGTACTAACAGGTAGGACAATATAGAAAAAGAGAAGCAAAGTAAAATATAATGAAAATATGCTGGCTGACAGAAACAGGAAGAACAATAGAGGAAGCATTCAGGCCAGCTTTTTCAACATTTCATTCTGAACAATTTTGAAATGACACCCCAAATTGAATTATGGAGTAGTACAATTAAGAAAACTAAGAATGAAACATTTTACAACCTAAAACAATTTAGAAGGTTTGAAGAAAAGGGCTATGACATTGAGGTAAAGGCTGGGCTATAGTAGTACAGCAGCAACACCGACTGTGGCCCTTAGATATAATGGTGATAGCAGCATCAATAGCTTCAAGAACTTGTATCCCAGAGACAGAAAATTGGGCAACTAGCCAGAAAGAGACCTCAGTATTAGCATTGAGCATAGGACTGGACATTGTTAGGCAACTCCACTGATTATAGCCACTTTGGGGCGGCAGTTCCAGGACAGAGAAGATTTTAGTGCTTGTAGTCACAGGAGAACAAAGTCCCTGTGGAACAACAATATTTGCACTTACAAAGGAGCAGGGACCCTGAGATGCTTACAGCTTTCAAGAAATCAAGGCCTGAATAAGAACAAGAACACAGACCAGAGGAGCAGTGCCTTGGAAACACCAAAAACTTACAATCCCCCCAGGACTAGGTGGGAAAATAGCACCAACAACCGTGAAGTTTGGATCCTTGCCTCTGCCCAGATATAAGCAGAGTTCAACTTTAACATAAAATTCAAATTCAAGCTATAGACTGAGAAAATGAGTGGGAAAAAAAGAACCTGTTCATAAAAAGCTACCATTGTAACAATGAAAATCAACACAAAAACTCAGAAGCTAATAATGACATGAAAAGAGCTATAAGCAATATCTCAAAAAACAAAAAACAAATAGACTTATCAGAAGCTTTAAAAGAATTCATGATAGAACTAAAGATCAAAAACATATTTGAAAAATTAGTTTTAAAAAAATTGGAAAGAAATGATGAAAGAAAATTATGCAAAGAAAATTTAGTGTGCTAAAAAAAAGTCACTAAAAATATTGAAGAAAATCACAATTTTAAAAACAGAATTGGCCAAATAAAGTAAGATTGAAAAAAAACACCTCTTTTAAAAAGATTCAGCCAAGGGGGATAAGGAGTGGATAGGGACCAGGGAGACAAAAATATTACAGAAGAAAATAGTTCTTTAAAAACTAGAATTCGATGGGGTGGCTACTTGGTACAGTAGATAGAGCATCAGCTCTGAAGTCAAGAGGACTTAAATTCAAATCTGGCCTCAGACACTTAACGCTTCCTAGCTGTGTGATCCTGGGCAAGTCACAACCCCAATTGCCTCAGCCAAAAAAAAAAAGCAAAAAAAAAAAAGAATTTGACAAATGAAATCTACTGGCTCTATGAGACATCAAAAAATAATAAAACAAAGTCAGAATGAAGAAAAAAGAAGAAAATTGAACTATTTCATAGGGAAAAAAATGACTTGGAAAATAGGTCAAGGAGAAATAATTTAAGAATTATTTGACTATCTGAAAGTCATGATAAAAAAAAAGTGCCAACACTTCAAGAAATTGTGAAAGAAAACATTCTTGATAGTTTGGAACCAAAGAAGAAATAGAAATGAAAAGAATCCATCAGTCATCTTCTGAAAAATGCCAAATGAAAAGTTGTAGGAATTTTATGAGTTCCCAGGGAAAGGAGAAAATATTTTAAGCAGTCAAAAAAGAAACTCTTCAAATACTGTTTAGCTCTAGTCAGGATCACACAATATTTAGTAGCTATCACATTAAAGAAGGGAATAAGGTAAACCTGAAGGCAAAAAATGCTAAGATTATAACCAGGAATAACCCACCAAACTGAACACATATTCTTTCAAGGAAAATGAAAATTTAATGAAATGGTGGACTTTCACTGTATAAGCACTGAATAATTTAATATTCAAACAAAACACCCAAGAAAATATAAAAAGGTAAATATGAAAAAAGAAATAAGGGACGTCAGTTAAAATATTTACATTAATGTATGTCAAGACAATGCGTGTAACTCCTAAAAAGTTTGCCATTATTTAGACAGTTTGAAGGAATCTACAGAGAGCATGGATGCTTAGTCAATTACATTGAAAGGATCTCAAAAAACAAATGGAGGGGTAAGAAAGAGGCATGCATGAGAGAAGAAAAAAAAGAAAAAGAATGGTCATATAAAAGGGATACCCAAAGAAAAATTTTCAAAGAAAGGGAGAAGATGGAGGAGGAAAGGTAATATTTCAACTTCATTCTCCTCTGAACAGGGTTAAATGACTTGCCCAGGATCACAAAGTTAGTGCTTAAGGCTAGCTTTGTCCTCACATTCTCCCAACTCTAGAACCAGTACTCTCTCCACTATGCCACCTAGCTGACCTTTTAAATGACATGTTAATGCTCATGTTCAGTTGTTGTTCAGTCACGTATGATTCATCATGACTTTATTTAGAGTTTTCTTGGCAAAGATACTGGACTGGTTTATTTCCTCCTCAAGAACATTTTATAGATGAGGTTTAAGCTCTTTGCCCAGATCACACAGTTAATGAGTGTCTGAGACCCAATTTGAATTCATGAAGATGAGTCTTCTTGATTCTAGCTCTGCTACTCTATCCACTATGTCGCCTAGTTGGGTACAGAAATCTAACTTATATAACAAAAATTAGAAGAAAGGGATAAGAGTGGAAAGATAGTAATAAGGATGGGCATAAAGGAGAGAGGAAGCATTCAGAATTAATTAAGAGGAAATAATTAACCAGGATACAAAAGTATGTAGCCTGATTTAGAATTGGAGAAAAGATTAGGGACTTTCTATGCCAGGATTGTAAGAGTTCCCTAGAAACCAAAAAGAGGTGTCTCAATTTCTTCCAAGTGTCTGTATTCAATCAAAAGAAATGGAAGCAATAACTGACTCAGCAGTACAGGATCAATTTTCAGATAAAACATATCAATTGCTTGACATGTATAATTGTGAGAAAATTTCTTACCTCACTTTCCTTCCTCCCTCTCTTTCCTCTTTCCTCCCTCCCTTCCTTTCTCCTTTCCTCATGAAATATAAATAAAAGGGAGAAGAAGAAGAAAAGGGGTATGAAAAAAATGCATGTTGAACCAAAATCAAATCAAGGGCTAATAATGAGAAAAAGATGATCTCTGCAGTTATAGAAAAAGAAGAGCTTATAGGGCAGGGGTGAGGAAATGTCTGTTCTGTGGATCAAGTAAGAAATGTCCATTATGGGATAGAGATAGCATTTATGAATACACAAGGGGAACACATATATGCTATTTTCAGTTGCCTGAAATCTGCTTGTATTGCAGGGATTCAAAGAACAGTCAGTGCCAGGCAGGCTAGAAGTATTCATATTGTGAAAGTGTTAACACACTGTGGCAAAACTGTGGCAATCCAGCAATGATGAAGTAAGATACGAAATGATTCCTTGCAGTGTTGATGACCTTGATTCCAATGATAGATGTTGACATTGATGACTTCTTTGTCAACACAGACAATACATTCAGTCCAACCTTTATCCACATAACCATGATGAACAATTCTTGCAAAAACTGAAAATCTTCAGAAGATTTGGAATCACAACCTGTTTTCATTAGGCCTTGCTGAGACAGAAGCAACATTATTCATACAAGATATATAGTGAGTGAGCTAATCACAAAGAAACTGAAATACTGATAGTGGCTGCTGCAGAGTTGCTGGCACCAGACAAAGTAAAATTGTTTCAGAGAGTTTGTCTCAGAATGTTAAGTTCTGATTACTGATTTAGCACATGATATTGAAAAACACTGAAGGATTCTGCAGATTTCCAATTTTTCTTTCTGGCTTGTGATGAGACAATAGACATAATAAATTATACCCAACTGACTATTTTCATTCCTGGGATGACTATGGAGTTTGACATGTGAAAAACTGCTGTCACTGGAAGCCACTACAAATTGTGAGGAATTGTTTGAGAGACTCGTTTTATCAATGAAAAAAGACTCTGAATGTGCAAAACTAATTGAAGCACATAATGAGAGTCAAGGATATGAAAAGTAAACAAATGGAACTGAACATCTTTGCTACACTGTTCAGTGTGTAACTAGCTGATATACCTGTTAACCTACAATACTGCTGCAAAGTCATGGTGAGCTGAAAGCTAGGTACAACAAACAACTTCACACTGCCTGAGTTCCACAAATGTTCCAAAAACAATGATGAATTTCCCATTTCGAGGAAATATATATCTGTGTTTGGAACAACTTATAACTGCAAGGAGTTCTTTTCAAAACTTGCCATCACAAAGAGTTGTCCAAGCTCTAGACTGACCAATGCAAACCTGGAGTAGCATCACCAAGACTAGCTAACATCACATGCCTCATAAAAGAGAAACAGTTGCAGCCATCACATTAAGAGTGAGTTAATTAAATGTTTCACCAAATATATTAGGCTAATTATTGAGTTGATAATTTTGTATGGCCCACAAATAATGTTATAAATGTACAAATAGCCCTTGGCAGAAAAAAAGATTTCCTACCTCTGTTATAGGACAATGGGTGAGGAGAACTGGAGAAGAATTTAAAAGGGTAGGAAAAAGGAAGAAATTCTTACCTTGATATTGGAATATAGTTCCTTTGATGAATGTTCCTGGGGGTGAAGAGAGATAATTTGTGAGGAAAGATGGGGCACTTACACTGGGGTGTGGTCTGGGAGGTTGGTACTTAAAAAGCTTACACATACTACATGGAAGGAGAAACTGGAACCTCTGGGGACAACTTTTACCTGTAGGAGTGGAACAACATGGACTGAGAAGATTTTGAAGCAAATGAGGAAAAGGTAACTGGGGAAAGTATATTTCAATTGTAGTTTGCATGGATCTTGGTTGTTGTTTGTTCTTCTTTCTCCTTGAGGCAACATCCAATTAGTATTTAAGGCAAAGTAAGGAATGAGGCAAAAAATGACCTCTTTTCCCTGGTCAAAAATACACACACACATACACACACAAATAAACACACACAATTTGGGAGGGTAATAATCTCAGGGTTTCTAGCCAAAACAAAAACTATTAGAATTTACATTCACTCTGAGCCATTCTGGGCCCAAATAATGACCAAGTGGGTCCTGGCCTGCAAGATACTCTTAGTCAATCAATGGGAGCCAGAGTGATTTGGATTGAAGTCATGGTCCTTAGAAATTTAGTCAAAACCCAATATATCTTGTGAGGTTTAGCAATCAAAATTTATATTCTTTTAGGCAGAGTACCTGTAGGTTAGGGTATGATACCCTATGTGGGCAGAGTAAAGAGAAAGAAGAAAGAAGAAAAAAGAAATGAAAGTTGTCCAACTAGCTAGTTCCAGTTGGGTAAACCAGTGGGCAGTTCCAACTATGACTCACAGAGGTTATTATTTTTCCTTCATTCTCCAAGAGGACCATGATTTCAGGAAGTTCATGCCATGCCATGCAATTAAGTTGGATTTAAGTGAGTGAACGGATAGAAACCAGTCTCACTTTCCCTTCCAGAACTCTATCTGGGTCCAGTGGCAAGTTAATGTGAACACAGTGAAGGAGGTGCCATCTCATGGGGCAGTGTCTTCTTTATCCTTGCAGTATGTGACATTATTCTAGGACTGAAGCACAAGGGAAAAAAGGAAACCATGGGGTTAAACTCTCCAAGACAGTGGCAGAAAACATTGAAAGGAAAGTCTAGAATGGAAACTTTGAAAGCTTTTATTACATAAGGATTTCAGAGAAAATAGGGAAAACAGATAATTATAGGGCTCATGCATCAGAGAATAAGTGTTTAAAGCAGACAGAAACAGAGGATGGAAATGAAGATAGTAAGAGAAATCTTTTTTCAGAAAATGGTATGAAAATGAAAATTTAAAAATTAATGAACAGGGCTAGTTGAAAGGAAGGAGAGAGGAAGAATCTAATTGTTTAACTGAGAGGGGAAAAGGGATATAGACACGCCACACATGCACGCACGCACACACACACACACACACATAAAAAAAACTAATAAAAAAACCTGAAGACAAAAGGGTCACAAATGAGGAGAGAGGATTAGGTTAAGGACAAGGTGTATATAACACATTTGTATTTGAATGTGCTACCACCTTCCCTCCTCCCATTCTACTATATTATGAAAATGCTAGTTGAGTTAACACTTTTGTTGATACTGTGTGCAGTTGATACTGACTGGCATCTCTATTGCCCATATGCAGTTCTATGTCACAATTCCAAGGCAAAGAACAGCACTGAGAATTTATCACAATGTAGTATGGGTCCTGGTCATAGTTCCAAAGCAAAAAGGAGCACCAATATTATAGCAACAGGGTATTTGTATCTTTCTGTGTAAAGACCAAGGTGCAGACTAGAAGAGCAATGACCATACCTCTCCCGAAATCATACCAACTTGTATGCAGCCTAAACTTTGAGGTCCTAAGAACTAGCTCTGAGGAAAGCAGCACCAAAAATCCTGAAGCTTAGGACAGTGATCCCTTACCCCCAAGTAAACAGAACACAACTTTGACATAAAATTCAAAGTAAAAAAAAAATAGACTAGAAAAATGAGCAATCAACCACAAAAGAATTTTAAAATTATAAAAAAATTAACATAATGGCAGGGAATACCAAGACAGAAACTCAGAAGAAGCCAAAAATATTAAAAACAGCTACAAACAAAATCCTTAAATAAAGGTTCCCATTGGCTATAAGCCCAACAACTGTTTCTGGCAGAATTAAAGAAGTAAAGTTCATGCTGGTACTATTGACCCTGTTTCATGGGGTAATAACTGACCTGATGCTCTGGGGAAATTAACCACATTAGAAAGACCTATCTAGTATTTCATCTCTCTTCTTCTAACACTAATGATAATTTTAACTTTTCTACAGCAATCGAAGCTGAAAAATGAAAATCATGATATAAGACAAAATAGAATTATTGGACTACATGTAATCTGTGATAAAAGAGCAAGCTTAGAAATTACATTTTAAATAATTATAAAGAAAAACCGCCCCAATATCTTATATGAAGAAGGTAAAATGGAAATTTTTAAAAATGCACTAATCATCTCTTGAAAGCAATCCCAAAATGAAAACTACCAGTATTATTGCCAAATTTCAAAGGTTCTGGATCAAAGAGAAAATACTTCAAGTAGCCAGAAAGAAATAATTCAAATATTGTGAAGTCACAATCAGGTTAAGATAAGATTAAGCAGCTTCTAAATTAAAGGAGCAGAGATCTTAGAATACAATACTCCACAAGGCAAAGGCACTAGGATAACAACAAGGAATAATCTACTGAGCAAAAATGAATAGAATCTATCAAGGTAAATGGATATCTAAAGAAAGAGATAACTTTCAAGAATTCCTAATAAAAAGACAAGAGCAGAATAGAAAAGTTGTTATTTAATTACAAAAAAAAAACAAGAATAGCATAAAAAGTAAACATAAAAAATAATCATAAGAATCTCAATAAAGTTAAATTGTTTACATCCCTGTATGGGAAGATGATACATGTAAGTCCTAAGAACTTTATTATTAAGGCAGTCAAAACAAATTTACATAAACTGAGAACATAAATGTGAATCAATTATCTTGGACTTATCTCAGAAAAAAAATGAAGAGAGCGTAAGAAAAAAGAATACATTGGGAAAAGGGGGAAATGAGAGATATAATGGGGAAATTTTTCTCATAAAAAAGCTATACACAAAGAACTTTTACAATGAAGGGAAATTTGGAGTGGGGTGGTTGGCAATGCTTGAACTTCATTCTTATCACAATTGGTTCAAAGAGAGAAGAATAACAGAGAGAGAGAGAGAGAGAGAGAGAGAGAGAGAGAGAGAGAGAGAGAGAGAGAGTTGTATATGAAATATGTCATTCAATATGGAAAGAGAAGACAGAAATAAGAGGGGGAAGAGAGAGGGAGAGAAAACAGTGCCTGTGGACAAAATAGACTTTTGAGGAAGAAATGGAATAAAAAAAATGGAGAATGAAATAAGATGGAGAGGAAAGCACAGTTACTAGTCATATCTGTGAATTTGAATGGATGAACACACTCATAAAATAGAAGCAGATAGCAGAATGGATTAGAAACTAGAATTCAGCACTGTAATGCTTACAAGAGACATCCTTAAAACAGAAACACACACACACACAGATAAAATAGAGGGCTTGTTGTGAGTAAAATTAAGAAAGACAGAAAATAATATTTGAACAAAATAATTTATTAGTAAGGCATGTTGTTGCATAGCATACTGAATCCAAGGCCCTTCAGTAGGAATGAGGACATCAAATGATATGTAATAGAATTTTCTTGTAGTCAATATGAGGAACACATCAGGTTACATAATCTTGAGCAACAAGGGCTTTTCTTCTTCAAACTGAAGTGTACTAACTGTAACTTACACAGAATATTTTGCAGTTATTTCCCTGAAATAATATGAACAAACCTTTTACAAGAATATAGAACTTTAAGACACAAAATAAACACTTTTCACAACATGGAATTGATGAGATTTTTTTTTCAATTCCCCCTTTGATAGTTTGAACCCATTCTCCATGGATCATTTATCCAATGGCAACTGCATAAAATTCATTGTATATTCTGGATCAATATTTTGAACCACAATCAGATTATTTGGAATCAATTTTGAAAAAACTTTCTTACAACTAGTAATATAACATCTAACAAATCCAAAAGATAATTATGAAGTTTAGGGTAATAAAATCCCATTTGATTATGGTAGTCAATATTCTTCCTTTTTGTAATCAAGAGAATAGCCAAGTAAACTAGCAAAAGGGATCACATTATGGAGTAACTGTGTCTTTTTTCTTCAGGCAATTGGATTTCTGCGATAACCTTTTGGATTTTGTGGAGACTTGTAACAATCTCTTGATTAATTATGTAGGAACAAGAAAATTCATTGATTGTAGCACAGACCCCTCCTTATGAAGCTTGTAAGGTCTAAGACCATATGATTTTCTAAGTCTGTGCTAACAAATTCAATTCAGTTTGGAGCAAGGAGATGGACTCAATTTGGGGTTTGGCTAACTTCTCAATCTCAGAGCTAAATGATCTAAAACAACCCCAATGTATGGAATTATGGGCCAGAAGGTCTTTATTCCTGGAATGTTCTTTTATAGAGTTACTGATGTGTATGCATCCTTACTTTCTTGCTTATGGCACCATACTCCTAAATTCTTAGTGAAATATTTCTCCATCCATCCTATAGAATGATTGACAATTGATGCTGACAGGAGTAAATAATTGGCCCCACATGTCCCAAACCAATCTAGGGGAAGTGTGGTATAAGCTTTCCCCCCAAAATAAAAAAAAAATGTAATAAATAGAAACTCAGGCAAAAAATCCTGAAATTGACATTGAAAAATGGAATTTGGGGGAAGGGAGCATCCCAAATTTTTTGTCATAATCAATAAGATTTGAATCATTATAAGAAAGAGTTGCAAAATTGATAGATTTGAGTCTGAAATCTATTTCCCCTGCTTTACTGTAAACAACAAGTTTGGAACAAATAAATTTGGGAAAGAAAGATATTGCATGCACCCCTGAATAGTTCTAAAGTTCAATGAATTATTGGTGGTTCTATTTTTGACCATACAAAAAGCAAAATTTGGAAGAAGAATATCCATTGGTAATAAAATTGTCGTAGTTTTTTGAAGAACTATAGTTCCATTAAGTTTTTTGTTGTTTTTTTGTTTTTTGTTTTTTGTTTTTTGCTGAGGCAATTGGGGTTAAGTGACTTGCCCAGGGTCACACAGCTAGGGAATGTTAAGTGTCTGAGACCAGATTTGAACTTAGGTCCTCCTGACTTCAGGGCTGGTGCTCTAACCACTGCGCCACCTAGCTGCCCCAGTTCCATTAAGTTTTGTAGTAATACCACCATAATAAAGGGGGACAAACTGTTTGGCCTTGATTTATTATCATTCGTAGCTTTAGTGGAATAATAAAAATAACATAAATCTCATATAAAAGGTCCAAAAATCCAATTAGCTTCTTCAGAGTTGTCTTGTCTGACTGACAATCATTTGGAGTAATGGGAAAAGCCACCCAAGGATCAAGTTCACCTTAATGCATATGGTGTCATACCTAGCATTCCTTTTTTGGAAGCCTAAAAGAAGATATAAAGCATGTTCTACTTCATCATGAAGCTTACTAATAGAATTAGGGTTTTTTAATTCTCTTGGGAAAAATGGAAAGAAAAACTGGTAAGAGCAACAGAATTAAACAATCTCAAGTAAGTGTGGGTGTTTTGAAACTCACTTATGTGAATTATAAAGGAAATGACAAAATAAAAAGTATGCATTTTCCCATAATTGACAATTTTTAATTTCATGATCATTATGAGACTTTTTAACTAGAAAAGAAGACACACTAATTGATAACATTAAAATAAAACAAAACAAAAACATTTCCAGACACATTGTTGTTACATGAAATGGTGAAAATGTATCCAAGAGTTTTTTCTCCAATCTTGCTTGCTATTGGGCTGGTCAGCAGTACTCAGAATGAGCCTTAAATTGCTAGAGATCCTTGATGCAAACATTATTTCCAGTGTAGAAGTCATATGGCAAAAAGTCCAAGAATCCAGTCCATTCTGCAAGTCCTTCTTGGTGAAGATTTTTTATCAATTTTGTCTTCTGTGTTTAAGAAACAACAGATGCATCTCCTGTGAACAATGGTAAAAAGGCTGGAAAGAAGGATTTCACTTTTATATAAGGATAGCAAAACAGCATTTCAGAGGAAAGAGGTATAATTCCACCTCCATCCCTACTTCCCACAAAGGGATGTACACCAGGCCATTCTGAATGAATTTCAAAGAAAAAGTTTTAAGTTATTTGTTCATGCACTCAACTTGATCTGAATTTTAGGGATACGAAGTATGAAATTTAGGAGTAATTCCAAGGTAAGAATAAATTTGAAAGTATTAAATCAGTGCAATGATACCCCTTATCTTAATCTATATGCTCTGATGGACTGTATCTGGATACAATCTCTTAATGAAGGATTTTTTTCAACAAAGTTAGTTGTGTCTTTAGGAACAGGAAATGTCTACCCAATGAACAAGTCAATTAAAAATAGCAACACAAATTTTATACTGGCCAGCTTTAGACATGTAAATAAAAAAAAATTTTCAAATGTTCAAATGGAGAATAAGCCAAAGAACACCCACTAAAGGCAACCATTCAGGAGGCAAATTGGTTAAATGCCTGATAAGTAGGGCAGACTGCAAAAATATGAGCTGCAACTGTGGTAATGCCAGAGACAACTAAAATCTATCATATTGTATCAACTATTTCTTTAGTGTCATAATGAACACTTTATGAACATAATGCATACATGGTGATAGGTGATAGAAGTTGTGGAGGAGTGATTTACCTTCCAAAATCATGCAGATCCCAGAGACCTTTTTTGTCTTGAATCGTAATTTCAATTTTTCAACCTCAAAGTTGCTGTAGATAAGTTAAAAATTACCATCAGTGTTAGAAAAAGATATGAAACACTAAGTATATTCTTCTAATGTGGCTAACTTTGCTTGAGCATCAGCTCAACTATTATCTCATGAAACAGGATTGATAGTGCCAGTACAAACAGAACAATAGACAATAGCCAGTTAGAGACAACTAAGGAGCAGATAAATGTTAAATGAAGTTAGCATTGGCAATAACCTTACCAGACAACATGATAAAGCTTCATTGTAATCACAGCAGTGTGAGTTCATGACATTCCCCAAATATATAATGGGATCCTGTGTAGATGGCCATACTTTTAATGGTAGCAAACTGGCAGACTTAAGTAAAAGCAACCAGCTCAGCAGCTTGAGAACTGAAATTGAATGGTAGTGAAGTTGCCTAGATTATGTCATGGTCTGAATCTACTGCTCCAGTATGTTGGACATCATTTCTAACAAAGAAAGATTTATCAGTATGGAATATGTGGTCTGAGTTCTGAAAGGGAGTATTGTCAAAGTCATCAGGGGGTCATTTAGCTGTATCCATGACCAAATAACAATAATGCAATGACTCCTCTGAGAGTGAAAATTAGGGAACAATATTGTAAGATTGAGAATAGCACATCACTTGAGAGTGACATTCTCTTTACCCAGTAAAGCCACTTCATATTTGGTAGGTGTCTAGTCCTGATGATAAAGTAAAAGGGCCTCAACCTCATAGTGTCATTTCTCTGTCAAAGGGGCACTCAGGATCAGGGCACTTCTTACTAAAACAGCAGTAGTAACCAGAGCCCATAGACAAGGTGGCAGACAAGTAGCTACAGAATCAAACTGAGCATCATAATAAGCTGTTGGATGAAAAGCAGAGCCAAATGCTTCAGGCTAGACATCAGAAAAACTACATCTTGTTTCATTCAACTTCATAGATAGTAATGGGCTTTCTATAGTTCAGAATCCCAGTGCAAAAGTTTACAATAAGCCTTTTTGAGACATGCAAGGATGGAAAGGTGTTGCTGGTAAAGTTGCAAAGATTCTGGAACAGTCTTTAATCATAAATTTAAGGTATTTAGTGACCTTGCCAAAGCATGGGATACTTTATCAACAATGTCAGTCTTTCCCAAAATAGCACACAATTATCCTTTGATTGTAGAAATAGACACTTGTTGAAGAATCTATATACAGGAGGGAAACAGGAAACCAACAGATAAAATGAAACTAAGAAATCCTACTTGTGGAAGGCACTATAGGACTTTTGATTTAAAAACTTTGTAGCCTCTTTGATGGAGTTTAAAAAAAAAAGATGGGGGTCATCCTGAAAAACCTTAACATTGGTTGCTTCCATTGGAAGGATATTAACATATTGGATTAAAGAAAAGTCCTTGAAAGTGCTGGGATCTTGCTATTTGAGAAAACAGGATGAGACTTTCTACACACTCTTGAAGCGATGAGCCCATAACTACTATGTGTTCTTCCAGGTGAAGGCAAATAGGTCCTCAGTTTCTGCATGAATATCATTTTTTTTGTTGAAGCAATTGGGGTTAAGTGACAATATGGGAATGAAATAGTTCTTATGAGTTATATAAGTTATGTTATATTCCAACATTCCCATGTTGGAATGTAAACATCTTACGTTATTAAGTTATCCCTAAAAAGGCATAGAGATTGATTCTAACATAGGGTCCAAATTCAGGAAGTAGATTAGAATAATGAGCAAACAAAAAAGAACCCCACCATAAAATTATATTATGGTGATAGGAATGCTCAAGACACAAAATTGAAAGAAGAGAAAAACTCCAAAATATCTACAATAAAAACCTCAAATAAAACCACAATTCTTTAATGTTTTTCTTTGAGGCTTTTCTTATAGATGTTTCAGAGTTGGAGATGGCCCTGGATAAAATGGAAGACCTTAGCCTTTTAAACGAAGGTCTTCAACAGGTGTCAGTTGAGGGCACATCCATTTGATGATACATAGAACTTGTTAACAAAACTTCCATGAAATTTTTTGGAAAACAATATGGAAAGAAATTTTATTATTAAAATGCAAGCCTTCTAACTCAAGGATCTCACTTATAGGAAAAAATTGTCTCCATCAACATAAATCAGACCCTACTCTTGACTTACTAGGTAAGTTGCCCCAAGGTCACTGAGAAGTGATTTACCCAAGCCTGGTGATATGGCCAGTATATGGCAAAGAAAGGACTTGAATCTGCTCTTTCTTGATTCTGAGGCTAGTTATTCTCAGAATACCATGAAAAAAAGGACTTACTTTTCCACTGATATCATCTATACAAAGAAGAAGGGCTGAAACTCGAACTTCACTTCCATTTTTGTTGGTCAAAGGAGGGAAGGATATCCACATAGTTTTGTAGAGAAATGCATTTTACTCAACAGGGAAAGAAGGGGAGGAAAAGAAAAGAGAAGAGGGAATAAAAAGGGGAAAAAAGGATCAATGGAAGTATTAGTCCTAAGCCAAGCAAACTTTAACTAAGGATGTAAAAATAATTATTATTCTTTTTATGGTGGCAAAGAATTGGAAGGTGATGGGGGAATCTCTTAATAGAGGAATGGCTGATTAAATTATGATCTATAAAGATGACAATGATATTGTATTACAAGAAATGATGAAGCAGATAGTTTCAGAGGAATGTGGGAAAAGATGAGTTGATGCAAAATGAAGTTAGCAAAATCAGGAATAATTTTTTTATAATGATAATATTTTAAAGGCAAATAACTCTGAAAGATCTAAGATCTCTGAGAATTAATGATAAAACATTTTACCTAACTCTTGTCAGAAAGGTAAAAGACTCATAGTATAGAATGAGACTTTCTTTTGGAAGAGTGACATGTCCAAAAAACAAATTTGCTTTGCTAAACTATACATATTTGTTAACAGTTTTTACTTTTCTTTTTCAATTAGAAGAGGGAAAGAAAATAGATCTTTGCCAATTAAAAATTTAATTTAATTTAAAACAATGAATGTGAGCAATAAAGAAAAATATTTTACCAATGTAAAGGACTTATCACAATGATGATATAAAAAATTCCTAGAAATTGTTGCAACTAGAAAATATTTTGTTTCTTTACTATGTGGAAAGCTATCATAGCCAAAATCACCAGTTGTTAGCATATAAATTCATTTGTAAAAGTTTATGGAGAACCATGGGAAAAGGTATCAAGTTGGGATATACTTCTGTCTGAAACTAATCTTTAACTGTTTAAATAACAATATTCTTTAGATGGATGCTGGGATGTGATTGTAAATCATGGAATCCCATAGAATCCAAAGAACTAAAGTTGCTATGTCTGATAGGTAGAACTTAAATTCTAGTCAAAATATACCAAAGAGACACATGGCTATTGTGAGAAGAAAAGGAAAAAAAAGAATGAAGAACTCTATGGAAGAAGCTGTGTAAAGAATGCCATGAGATATAAGACACAAAATAAAGATGGTTAATCATATGAGGAAGAAGAATAACGCATTGACAGCTTCTGTCCTCCATTAGCATTCCTTCAACTTCCTCAAATTTAGAAATTTCCCAGGATATGGGGTAATCTCTATAGGGAATTTATGAGAGAACACGGAGAAGAGCGCTCTAAAATAAAAAGATGTGAATGGATTATGCTTAGCAATAATAGATATAATGTCTGTATTTCTTAAATCACAAATCCAGACAAGTATTGAAATATAAAGGGGGAAAAACCTTCCTAACAGAATTTTCCACAAGTAGATCAGATTGATTCAGGAGATAAGGGACTATATGTCACTGGGATTTCAAGTGAAATCTGGATGACAGGAACATTGACGGGGGCATGGGAGAAAATTATTATTTTTTTAGCTGTACATTGTTTTAGTTGATATCCAAAATACTTTCCAATTCTAAAGGTATAAGAAGTCTTTGGTATCTTTGGAGCTGCATGACTATTTCATGAAGATGTAATGTATATAAATATTTCTTTATCTTCCAATTTAATGATATAGAAGACCACCGTTAGGCATCTAATGTCACACAATTCTAAATACTAAACACAAAATGTTTAGTATTATCAGTAGGCACATTGTAAATTATGCCCTATAAAGCAGTAATATATGTTTTTTTTTCCTGGTTTTTCCTACTAGTCCCATTCCTAAAGAAGGCTTGGTTTGTGGGATTAGTCTGTAGAGTGATAATACTGGGAGAATAAATGCTATTTTTTCCTTCATTTATTTTTTCTGTTTTTCTGCCTATATGGAGGCTTAATACTGAACAAGTATCTATCTGTCCATTTTTGTCTGTGTTTAGGATTAATGAGTAAATCTTTGGAAAGTAGCATGAAATCCAGAGGGAAATAAAATGGAGACAATCATTTGGAAACATGAAGAAATACAAGACTATGCAAATATAAACTTGCCAGTTATCTAGAACCACAGCCTGGGGGAGTGCCCAGAGAAGTAATTTAGACACAGGAAACTTGGAAGCTGACTGGCTTACATTAGTGCTATATTGTAAATCACCTACAGCTCCCTTTGGGGGCAAAAAACCTAGACATTATATTTAGTATATCCAGAGTTTGTAATTGAATGATGAGTGGCAACATAGGAGAGACAAGGTCACCAACCAGAGGAAATGACTCAGCTGAGTGTACACACACACACACACACACACACACACACACACACACACACTATAGGCTTTGGGAATGTCACACCATTGATGCAAGGAGGATGGGGAGAATGACTGCTCAGGCAGGGAGGATGAGGAAATTGACTTGAATTAATATAAAGTCCTTAACACTGCTCTCCCTAGGGAGAAAGTGGTATTTATTTTAGGGAGTGAGGATAAAATCAATAGCCTAATGCATTATGTTAAACAACTAAATTGGAGGAGCTGCTTTAAATAGCTCAAATTGAGCCCTCTGAATGATGTCTTATCTCCTGCATGAATCTGAGAGTAATGGAGCTAAACTGATTTAGCTAATCTTGGGGGACTTTCTAAACTTGATAGGCCCAATCATTTTGATCTTTTCTAAAGCCTCCCCCAGGGGCAACTTTCACAAATGCCACTCAAAAACCTTAAATGATGATTCAACTTTAATTTTTGTTTTATATTTAGTTCAATTAGTTGCTAGGTATAGTAAAAATTAATATCAGTTTTGCTTCACTTTTTTTCATGTTTCATATGCAAATGCACCTTTTGTTCATATTAAACCTCAATACATTGTCCTTATTTTGAGATTTTAAGAGTTCTTTGTAGTTCAAAATCCAAGTACTTGCCTAAAAAATCTTCTAACCAGTTATATATGAGGGGTTCTCCTCAGAGCTTTGAAAACACAGGGCAAAATAGCAGAGGGAGAAGTAAAGATTGCCAGTCTGTTGAGAGAATGGAATAACTCAATTCATTCTCCAATATGAAACCATCTGTAATCATTCATTTCACACTGATTTTTTCCACTCTTACTACCTTATAGCCAGTACTGTCTACATCACTCATTAAGTATTCACTATATTCTGCATCTTAGACTCACACTATTGCTTTGACATATTCTATCCTTTTGCTATCTGACATTACCTACTGTATGACATGTTTTACATATGTGTACATATACATGTATGTGCAAACTATCGTATTGTGTATGTTATGTGTATGTACATGTATGTAGTAATGTTTTCTCAAATAACTGCATGTTGCCTGAGGTTAGTATCATATTGTGTTTCTTTCTTTTCCTTACAGCATTTAGGATTTGACCTTGCCCTAAAATGGGGATTAATAGACATAAAACAAACTTTCACATTAATAGAACTCTCAGAGTTCCTTCTGGAATTCTAATGTGGGAAGGGATCCTCAGTAACATGAATAGTATAGAATTGCCCATATCAGCTATTTTCCATCATTAATTCTCATTGTAGACAATTATAAAGGCTGTGCCTAATTGCACATTTGGAGAAATGAGACAATTCTGGAAGGGGTTACTGAATAATACTTTCATAGGTCTTTTGATTATTATAGAACTTAGTAGTGGTCAAAGAAAAACAGATAGGCATGTTAAAAGCTGAAGAGGTTTCAACTTTTATATTGATTCTGTGACTTAAATTATTTGTAGGAAAGGTGCAGTCTCACTTGTCTCCTGGTAGTCTAGAAAAATTTTTGAATTTGAAGTTGATAGGTCCAATCTTGGTTCTGATAAAACTAGTTGAATATGAGCCATTTTAACCCTTGTTTTCCTCATGAGGGTAGTGGTAGTACTCATTGGTCTCACTGTAATAATAATCCCTATTATTTCTTTAGTACTTAAAAGTTTGATGAGGATTTTCTTCCTAACAACACTGTGAATAATGTAGTTCTTGTAGTGAGATTTGAGGAAATTCAGACTACCAAAGTGTGTGTGTGTGTGTGTGTGTGTGTGTGTGTGTGTGTGTATAGATACATATCTATACACACACACACACACACCACAAGGAAATAGAGCAAGACCGTCAGCAGGGAGAAAATAAAGCAGAATTTATTGTCTTTTGCAAGTACAATTTTAATGTGCCCAGAGTAGTACAATTTGGTGGCTTTTTATATGAACAAAGTGGGTGAGGAGGGGGATGAATGAATAAAAGAAGAAAAATGAAGAGTCTGGTTTTGGGGACTGAGGCTGATTGATGGTGAGGAAGGAGAGGAGATAGAGATTGGAGAGGGTTAAGGGAGACTTCTGATGAAATGGCACCTAGTTGATATTACCATAGGCCTTAATTTGACAGGTGACTTAGGGGATTTGGGCTCCACCCTACATTCTCTTTGTTAGGGTAGCTATTTAGAGCCATGAAGTAGTAAATGTATTACTATCCCTATTTTACAGATAGAGAAACTAAGATTTCTTGATTAACAAAACTATATACTAACATTTGAACTTAAGTATTCTGACTCTTAAATCCAATCTTAAAAATGAAGAGGTTGGATTAAATTATTATAATAGAATAGGTAGAAAATATAGGATAGCAAGATGGCTCAGGGTTAAAGAACCAAACTTGAAGTCAGGAAGTCCCATTCTCCTCAGTTCAAATCTGGTCTCAGGTATTTATTAGCTGTCTGACTCTGGATACTTAATCCTGTTTGCCTCAGTGTCCTCATCTGCAAAATGAGCTGGAGAAGGAAATGGCAAATCAATATCTTTGGCAAGAAAACCCCAGATGGGGGTCACAGAGAGTTAGACATGAATGAAAGGACTCAACAAGAATAACATCTGATGGATACATATTTTTTAGAATTTAGACAAAGCTATAAAGTACAATGAAAAGCATAATGGAGTTACAATAAGGACTGAGCTGGATTCAAATCTTGCCATGTTCACATTCTAGCTTTATTTCCATGGGGAAAGATATTTAACTTTTTTGAGCTTTACTTTTATCAACTCTAAAATGGGGAGAGCTATATGTATAGAGCTTATCTTAATATATTGCTGTAAAGATCTAATGAGACAATGTATCAAATAACAAACTTAAAGCACTATATTAAAGTCAATTATCATTACCAACCACCTCACATAGTTATTGCAATGAGAGCCTCTTATAAACCTTAAAGCTTATGTAAATGTTATATATTACTAATTTTTCAGCAATAGTTCCTTAATAAGTATTTACTAAATGTTTAAACAAAGGATCATTGATATCATAGAATCATAGAGTTCTAGTCCATCTCTATGATATTTTATATAGGAAAACTGGATGCCCAAATAAAGTGACAGAACAATCACATATGCAGGCATGGGTACATATATGCATTGATTTGTATGTATATTAAAGTTGAAAGATCAAAAAGTTTAAAATAGGTGTGGATATTCTTACTGGAGAAAAAAATATGGGTCTATTTATTATTTTTTTTTCTTGAACCAATTAGTTCTTTTCTAATGAACACAGAATACAGCTATCATGCTATATTATGACAGGGAAGTATTTCATTCAGAGATAGGCATATTTCACTAATACATTCATATCCAGCACTGGAATGCTAATCTACAAAATTGAAATCACACAAGCAATCATCTCAGCTAGACTCAAGCGAATCTTCGTGCTCACTCCCACTACAATCAAGACCACATTAAAATATTAATGTGAGGATTAAACTGTACAAGGAACAGGTCATGCCAGAGGAAGATTAAAGAGAATACAACAAGATGCCTATTGAGTCACCAGACACAATGCTTCAGCTCTGTGGGTATATTAAAAGGGCTGTAACAGCAGCATACAGGCCCTTAAGCTCTATTTGTGCAAACCAAAAGGTGGAGGGGAAACTGAGCTAATATTAGCAATACTCTCTCCCCAGGCATTGCTGCCAATAAACTAGCAGTTCATTGTGAAATTTAAATATCTTTATATTTAAGTTATTGATACATTGGCCTCTGTTTAACTCTTGGAATTTTTTCCAGTATTAAACATATCATCAAAAGCTTCAATAAATTTCTGTTTTAAATTGGCTACTATTGAAATTGACAATTACTTAAAATGATGTTAAACTTTAAACAGCACAAGTGGTGAAAATGTTTATGTTATCAAGATGGGATAAATGGCACACCCCTTAAAATTGCAAAATTGTGGACCTCCCAGGAAAGGATTCCATTACTTTGGATTCAAACCAGCTTATAGTAATAAGCAAAAGGAAATAAACTGGCTGATAAGTATGATTATATTTTATTGAAGAATGGAACCTGATCTAGGGTTTAGCTTGACTTACTCACTGAATAGTATCTTTTGGCTTCTTGAGTTATTTGCTGTTTACAAAGTGATTTTTGCTAAAGTGTAGGGCATAACATGTTACCCTTCATTTCAATCATCTTCTGTGACTTTCTCTTGCATCTACAACTAATTTTAAACTTCTATTTTGGAATTTAAGGCTTTTTATAACCTGACCCTTACCTCTTTTTCCAATTCTCTCAAACTTTGCTCCTTTTGGTGCAAATGCACTGATCTATTTGCAATTATTAGTATTAGACATTAGTATCATTTTATTAATAAGGAAATAAGCTGACCTTACTTGATCATGGTCACACAGTAAATACTTAAGTAAATATTTTAAACCAAATTTTCTTTATTCCAAATTCAACATTCTGTCCATTATGACAGCAATGGTCCTTAATCTTTATAAGTAAAGGATAATCTTTCCTTGAACACTTGCAATGAAAGAAGCCTCACTACTTTCATTTAGACAATTCCATTTTAGGGCAACTCTAATTTTAGGATCTCCCTCCACATTTCCAGCTGAAAAAAACTGTCATTCCCCTTCCCCCACTATATATTCCAGCATCTTATCCTAGCACTGCTGGACCTTCATATAATTAACTATCATATTCCTTAGTAATTTCTTCATTAGGTCACATAAAAACAGTTTCTCTTAGGTCATGACTGCTAGGGCTTCACTAACTTCCTATCACTTCAGTGGATAGGTTCAAACCTGTCATTGTTCCCCTGAAAAATGTTATTTCTACAATCTCATCGTTATCACAAACAGAAAGGCAGGGCAATTGATTTATAGAACTGGAAATCATAGAAGCTCTTACCATTAGCTGTGATGAGGACACTAGTTTCTTTCCTCCAATGAAATTAAATGTAGCCATTTTGTAAAAGCAGAGTTAGCACTCCCAACTGCTGCTCTTCCCATATGTCACCCCATCTCCTGACTCCAGACAATTTCAGTAACTCTTCCCTGACTTTTTTCAGGACCCAGATAAATTTTATCTTATATAGGAAGCCTTTTCTGTCTGTCATAGTACTGATTAGTGTTTTCCCTCTAAGATTATCTCAAATTTATTCTGCATATGTACTCCCTTTATTATACTATGACCTCCTTGAGTATAAGAACATACTACCTCCCCCCTCACTTCTTCTTCCTTCTTTTCTTTCTTTCTTCTTTCCTTTCTTCCATCCTCTATCCCTCTTTTCCTTTTTCTCTCTTTTCTTTCCTCCCTTCTCTTAGATATTTACAGAAGTCACAGGAACCCAAGGGATAGAAGTTGGGAACTCTGTTATTCATTGTATTCCTAGATTTGTCTATATTATTCCATTTTCCTTTCCACTCCCTATTTTGTTTTTTATGTTATCTATATACATATTGCATCTCATACCAACTTCAGTAGAATATAAGCTACTTGAGGGCAATAATTGTCACAATTATTTTAGTTTTATATCCCCAGCAACCAGCTTAGTGCCTTGAAAATAGCAGGTGCTTAATAAAAATGTATGTATTATTTTAATGTCATCAATATAAGTATTTATTAAGTGTTAGTGGTGCAAGATATGTGTATAATTGGACTAGTGTCCCATGTGTCCACAACAGCTTGTGTCCTGTTTTGCACAAGCCTCCAGAAAACAAACTATTAATTCAATTGGCTAATTAACCACCAAGAGTGTTTAATATGTGCTTTGTCCACTAGATGATGCTATTCTCAAGCCACTAATAAAATGGCCTTTCAGAGTCTGTATAGTTATCTGAGTAGCCTCCTCTCTGGGATACACACATGAAATTCTCATACTTTAAATTTTAAATACTTGCACCATTCTCCTTTCCACTGCTCCATGCTCTGTATAGATATTTTTGGTGAGGAGAGTACTAGGCTTGAATTAAATACTGACAAATTTTGGTGTCTTTAAAAAAAAATATTAAAAGAGCTGAAATTTTATTATTTTAAGATATGTCTACTGATGAAACTCTCTCTACCTATATAAACTTATACGTTGGAAAAGTCTTTGGAACTCTAAAAGGGTGAGTGACTTGCCCAGTGTCACATAGCTGGTATGTAGCTTAGATGAGACTTTAACCCTCATCTTCCTAATTTCAAGGCAAACTTTATCTATTATACATTGCCAATTTTTTGACTTTGAGGTTATGAAGATGAAATGTTGCTATAAATTATTAGAAAATTATGGAGATAAAATTCTTATTCTTACCTCACACCTGGAAAATTTCTTGCCACAATCTTTACTCATAATATTCATAAGGGAGAGTTCTATGGCCAATCATTTTGGGTTTTGTGAGAGAGGTACTTTCTTCCCCACCAGACATACATATGACAAATCCTCCTGACACCATCAGATTTGTGGAAAAGATAATGCAAAAGAAGTGTGTGTGTGTGTGTGTGTGTGTGTGTGTGTGTGTGTGTGTGTGTTGGATGCCAAATATAGATTATCTCAGAAAGCCTGTGGTTTGGGGGTAGAAAAGGGAAATTCATCTCCCATTTCTTGCTGATCACTTTGTGTTCTAATATTTGGAAGTCCCTGGCATTTTAAAATTCTCCCTGTCAAGGCCTGAATAAATAAAGCTATAAGTTGAAGAACTTTAATTGAGATAACAGGTTAGCAAACCTGTCGCCCTGGGGGATGTATAGTGGATTTCCCAACAAAATAGAACCATGAAAAAGTTTTTATACTTTTAGGGGATGAGAGGGATAAAATAGGTGAGGTAGCAAGATCTGATCATGAAACTCCAGTGGCTCTTTGCAAACTGGGCAAGAAAAACCACTTTATTTTTGGCTGTTTTGCCCTTTATGCTATGAATCTCAATGGAAAGGGGTAAGGACATCAGAAGGTGCCATCCAGCTCAAGCTATTTACCAACAAGGTAAAATTCCAGGTTACAAGGATATAGGGTTACAAGCTCAACTTAATCAACAGTAAATAGCTTAAAAATAAGACTAAAAGGACATTAAAACAATTCTGATATTATTAGGATAATTTGAAAGAGTGACAAGTAATATTGCATTTGGTATTGACAATTTCTGTCCTCATATTAACAATTTTTCTGTCACTGGTAGCTGCTTCCCACATCTCAGCCAACATCTTTTCTCCAAGCATAGATCTCAGATCTCAAACATGCTGCTCCTAATTACCACAAATTTGGACCATATTGCCAGTCAATCAAAAAGTTCAATTATCAAAATACAATACTACTTTACTGCATCAAGGGCAGAGAGCATTGTTCCCTTCCTATGATGTGTTCTTTCTTTTTTCCAGTGCCCAAATAATACGGAATACCCAGAAGTTCTTCTCCTGAGAATAAAGAATAAAGAAATAGACAGCCTTGGGAACTGTATATCCATATACAATTTTCTTTACTTTCTGTATCATTAATCTATTACCTTCATCAGTATTTCTGGAGACCTCTGTCCTTGTACTCTAGACTGGTGAAGTACAGTTATAGAAACACCTGAGATTTGAGAACCTCCTCAGGCTTTGTCTGCTTTTGTCAAATATGGATAATAAGTGCACCTATTTCACAGGGTTGTTGTGAAGATCAAATTAGATAATATATTTAAAATATTTTAAGAAAACAAACGCTTATATAAATGCTAGCTATTTTAAGTATTATGTTTTTATCAGTATCATCATTAATATTAGTTATATCTCTAGAGGCATTATTTCAATGAATCAAGCCAAGGAACAGAAATCTATATATAGTTTCATAATTTCTTTACACTACAGGATTTTTAATTATACATGTCCACCAACATGTAGTATGCTGGATTTCAGTAGATAGAGTTGGAGAAAGGGTAGATATCCCTGAAAAAAACACACAAAGCATTAAGAAATACTGAAAGCACATTATAGGTGTTTAACAATTTTTAGAAAAATAAATTGATTTAAAAGCAATGTTTACGATAGGAGAAGTCAGAGTGATTCCAATATCTATTTCTTTCTTTTTTTATTAAAGGTTTTTATTTTCAAACACATACATGGATAATTTTTCAACATTAATCCTTGTGTTTCAAATTCCTCCCCACTTCCCTCATCCCTTCCCCTAGAAGGCAAGTAATCCAATATATGTTATACATGTTAAAAATACCAATGTCTATTACTTACTAGAACAGGAGTTACTAGACTAGACCAAAAAGAAAAGAGGAAAAACCACTCCTGGATTTCTGGACCCAAGTGTTTTCTTAGGAATGCCCCTTGATCATGCCTGGAAGTCAATGTTTTCTTTCAAAATATCTAGGTATTTTAATGATTGATACTTTCTTGTCTATGACTTCAAGGGTAGTTGACCAATAAGATGCTCCTGAATGAGTTCTCTATGTTCCCTATGAAATTAACTGACTCTTTCCTATATTAAATTGTCCTGTTATATGTGACCACACAGGAGGATGACTCTAAGAGACAACAGGTATGGCTAAGAACCTGAAGTAATACAGATTTCTAGGCAGAAGAACATCTCTTGCCTTGATTATAGATGCTTTTCATCCTACTAACAGTCCTAAATATTATCACATACAAAGTTAGGAACCCATGCATTCTGCTCCCACCAGATAACAGTAGACTCATCTCTTTACCATCTTGGCTTTCTCTGTCCCTTTTTCCCACTACATGATAAAGTGAATAAAATGCTAGACCTATAATGAGGGAGATCAAGTTCCAATTCTGACTCACAGACTCTGGTCTCACTTTTTTTTTATTTTATTTTTATTTCTGAAATAGAGATAATAGTAACATTTACATTACAGAATTTTGTTGTTTTTTTGAAAATCAAATGAAATAATTTCTAGAAATCACTTTGTAAATCCTAAAGCATTATATAAATGCTAGCTATAATGTTAAATATTTCTTTTCTTTCTTTGCTTCTTTTCATGTACCTTTCTAGGTGACTCATCCTATTTTGTGAATTGAAAATGCACCTTAATAACACATTGCTTGTGTGATTTTTATTTTTATTTTTATTTTATTTTATTGTTTTACATTCTGGTGGGGTTTTTTGTATGTGTGGAGGGAAATCTCTCAGTTCGTTAAATAGTAGCTGCAATGGACAATTACAGATAGTTTCTAGAGGACAGAAAGGGGAAAAAAGAGACTGAAGTCATGATTGTTGTGTCCAACTATCTGAAAGCTTATGGTTGAGAGAAGGAAATTTGTTTTGCTTTGTCCCAAGGAAAGGGGTGGAAAAATTTTATTTTATGATGCAAAAGAATTTCCTAATAATTCCCATTCTTAGCACACAATATATCCTTATTTAAAACTTGGTGATTTTTTTGGAGTAGAGCTATCAATCATCAATTGTAGGTATCAGAGTTACCACAGTGACTCCATTTTGGATAATCCCTCCATCTTTTCCCTGGTCCTTATTTATTTCAGTATCTTGGCCCCTTCTATGGTCCCATGAATGTTATTAAAACCAAAGCTCTTACTAACAGATAAAGCAACTTCTCCTCCCAAAATGGAATTTTAAAATTGTGGGCCTTTCTAACAACCATGAAACAGCTTAAAATTATCTGGAAAATCCCTCACTTCTTTATGCCTATTAATAAAAGTTCAACACTTTGATTCTGCCTATTTTTCTAGACAGACTGCCTATACATACTTATACTATGGGTGATTGCTATTTGCTGAATCTCATAATAAAATTATTCTAATTTCCCTCCAACTTTGGTGTCTAAATTTTATTATACACAATCAACCAATAAATGTAACAAATATGGTAGCAATTAACAGTTATAGATTGTTTTAAGGTTTGAAAGAGATGTACAGATGTTATCTAATTTGATCCTTACAATTCCATAAGTTTGGTGCTATCATTATTTCCATTGAATAAATGAAGAAACTTAAGTTTGGAGAGCCTAAGTGATATGCTCAGGTTCACACAGCTAATTAGGGTCTAAGATGGAATCTGAACTTGGGTCTTACTGACTGGTCTAGCCTAGGGCTTCTTAAACATTTTCTACTTTTGACTGTTTTTTGTCTGAGAAATTTTTACACAACCTTGGATATATAGGCATACAAAACAGGTATAGAAATCCAACATTTACTGATAATAAATCATAAAGAAATTTATTTTAAAATGATTCTTTGGCCTACATATAATTTTGCCATTTATTAAAGGTAAAAGCAAATTAGCATACTTAATGAGATGGGTGTGCTTGTTTATTTTTACTTAAAGCAGTAAATCTTGGTGAAATATTTGATACTGTAGAACATAAAACATTCAGAAAACTTTTATGTTGCCAAATTCCTTTAATGAAAAACCTTTTAATGTAGGAGAAAACAAATACATATTAATATTAATTAATATTAATACATATTTCAAAATTTGGATTATTCTCCCTGGGATAAAAAGTCATCGATTCCTAGTCAGAGGCTGAATGGAGGCTTTGTAAAGGTCATTTCTATTTAGCTATAAGTCGGAACAGATAAATTAAAAGATCCCTTTCTCTTCTTGAGTTTGTTTGATTCTTTGACCATGTCAGTCAAGTTTTCTTATTTGTTTTTTCAATTATATCCAATTTTTCACAATCCCATTTGGGATTATCTTGACAAAGATAGTGGAGTGGTTTTCCATTTCTTTCTCCAACTCATTTTATAGATGTGAAAACTGAGGCAAACAGGGTTAATATCTGAGACTGAATTTGAACTCAGGAAGATGATTCTTCTGGACTCCAAGCCTAGTACTCCATCCACTATATCACTAGGCTGCCCTTATTTATTTACAAGCCTAAACCACTGATAAAACACCATATTCTTAACATATCTTTTGGTCAAGATCTTAAGGGGTTTTTTTGTTTTTTGGTTTTTTTTAATTGTCCAATGTGGCAGCAAACAAAGATTTATACTTTACTCTGAATTCTCCCCTAGAGTCATTCATTTCTTAGCTAATAATCCTTTGAAGGCCATAGGATTCAGTAGCTCACTTCTACAATTTCACATCCAGTGAAGTTGGTGAGTCTGTACTTAGGGAAGAATATCTCTCTCCCAAAATGTGCATGCTTAGATTATCTGCTTGCTCCCTTAGCTGTCTGCACACCATTTTTGATTGTTTAGGCCTATGTGCTATGTGCAACAAATGAGAGGCTACTTCTTATCTACAAGCCAAGGCTGTCTGATAAACTGCAGAGATGAATAATTCATAGGTTGGGAGCATGGCAAGTAGCATTTTACACTTCTTTCCATGTAAAATGTCACATGAATTCCAAAGAGACTAAGGAGTTTGGTAGGAGTTGAAGCTTTAAAATCACTAGTAGTGGCTAGGAAAGGAAGAGAGGCTTGTGTAATTCAGTAATTATGATATTACTCAAGAAAGCTTCTGATCCAAATATTGCTCTCTATTGATTAAATGTGAAAGCAAATTAGAGCTACTCAAATCAATGCTAAGAAATAATTATTGTACACATGGAAATAGCATTTATGCTGCAAATAGGTTTGGGTTTTCTTCCACTCAATTTCAGTCAATTTACAGTAAATGAATCCTGCAAAGTTGTATTTTTCATCATCTAATGAGGCTGTAAGCCTTCTATTTGAAAAGAAACAAAATTGGTGTTGCATATATTATTATTATGCATCCTATTGCATATTTAAGATTAGCTCAATTTAACAGAAAATCCAGGGCAAAATGAGCCTCTGGTTTCAAAATCTGCCTCCTTACCAGTAAAAGCTTTTGCCAAAAGTAATTGAAAACTGCAGAATACCAGACTTGGAGATTAATATATCCTTGTATGCCCCACTTGATAATTAATATTCAGCCATCATTTTGAAATAAAAATAAATCAGTAAAAACTAGTTTACTAACCATCAAAATGTTGGTTCTGGGTATTTTTAATATAATCTGTGATTATTTTTAAATGTTTTATGTGGTATCATTCATTTGTTTCAATCATGTCTAATTCTTTGTAGCCCTACATAGGATTTTCTTGGCAAAAATATTGAAATGATTTGCCATTTCCTTCTTATTTTACAAATGAGGAAACTGAGGCAATCAGAGTCAAGTGACTTGACCAAGGTCACACAACCAGATTTGAACTCAGAAAGATGTCTTCCTATTCTAAACCCATTGCTCTATGCACTCCACCATCTAGCTACTCTTATTTAGGATTACACACCAGATTTGTGTTGCTCAGCATATGGATGCATGTGATTGCTTGACACAGTGTCTAGTAAAGAGCAGTCAATGCACAAACATTAATCAAGTTCTTACTATGTGGCAGCAACTGTGCTATGTATTGACAATGCAAATAGAGGGAGGAGGGAAGTAGTCTTTACTTTCAAGAAATATACATTAAAATGGGAAAGAGAGCATGGAAATACTTGTGTATTTATAAAATATACATGGAGAATATATAGGTAATCTGAAAAGAGAGAGGACAAGCATTTATTAAAAGCTTACTATTGACAAATACTGTGCTGAGCATTTTGGAAATAGTATCTCATTTGATAAAGGGGAAAGCATCATCACTTGAGTTTGTGGGGAACAAGGAAAGACCTCTGGCAGAATAAGGAATTTTTCTAAGTCTTAAAGGAAGCTAGGGAAATTATGAGGGAAAGGTGAGGTAGAAGAGAATTCTAGGCATAGGGAACAGCTAATAGTTGATATAAATATCTAATTGAAAAATATTATCAAAATGAATTAACTTCTCTGCCTAGTTGTTGTGTATAGTAACAATAAAGGTTTTAGACAAGAAAGATGCCTAAAAAGTCCTGGATTTCAAATCAAATCTGGGTTGAAATTTCTGCCTTGCTATTTTGACCTTGGACTACTTATATAAAATTTCTGGGTCTCAGTTTTCTAATCTGAAAAATAAGATATTTGGATTTGGTGACTTCTGAGATCCTTTCTATCTCTAAATTTGTAAGCTAATGATTCCGAGAAGATTTTGAATCAGTTCAGAAAACAAAACTAAAAGACATAAAATAATGAGAGAACATCTAAATTTTAACCTTAGAATTTTAGCTTACAAATACAGTAGGATTTAGTAGATAGAACATCTAGGTATGAGCCACAGTTGTTAAAAAAAAAAGGTCTTAAGAAGTAAGCAGGATTTCTAGTTGGGCTTAAAAAAGAGGGAAGATTGGAATATTTTGTTCTATACTAAATGATGAGCAGGCTGATTTCAGAAAAGCCTGGAAAAACTTACATGAACTCATGCTGAGTGAGATGACTAGAATCAAAAGAACATTGTAGAGGCAGGTAGGTGGCGCGGTGGATAGAGCACCAGCCCTGAAGTCAGGAGGACCTGAGTTCAAATGTGATCTCAGACAGTTAACATTCCCTAGCTGTGTGACCCTGGGCAAGTCACTTAACCCCAATTGCTTCAGTCAAAAAACAAAAGAAGAACATTGTACATAGCAACAAAATTATGTGGTGATTAACTATGATTTGTTTGGCTCTCTTCAACAATGAAGTGGTTCACAATTATTACAATAGACTTGTGATGGAAAAAGCCATCTGCATCCAGAGAGAAGACTAAGAAGATGAAATGTGGATTACAGCATAGTATTTTCACCTTTTTGTTATTTATTTGCTTGTTTTTTTCTAATTTTCCCTTTTTGATCTGATTTCTATGTTTAGAATTTGTTTATGCATTGTATTTATGCATTTATATAAGCATTTGTTTAACCTATATTGGATTACTTGCTGTCCAGAGGAGGGGAGGGGAAGAAAAATTTGAAATACAAGTTTTTGCAAGAGTGAATGTTGAAAACTAACTTTGCATGTATTTTGAAAAATATAAAGCTATTATTATAAAATACAAAGAAAAAAAGGAAGATTTAGAAAGATAGAAGACAGAATGATGGGAATATTAGCATGGAGGTAGAAATGACAGTAGACTACCTAGTGAAATATGATGTTACTAACCTACCTGTAGCAAAAACTGTTATAAACAGTCCAAATAAAGTTAGATAAGGTAGGGTCTGACCCAATTATAGAGGATAAGGAAAATCAGATTGAGGTCTTGGTTTTGATATAAAAGTCATTAAGGAACCATTCTAGGGTCTTGAGGAGCAAAGTGACATCACTGTAAATCCAGCATGAGAATCATGGAACAAATGCCAGAACTATGACTTAAAAGTAAGTGTATATAATTCTGTCAGTGATATATCTAAATCCAAACCATTCAATTCCATATTTATAAGTATCCAGGGTAAAGACTACTTAGCTGCTTACAAGCTATTGTACAAGCAAACTGTGTTGCAGTAGAAAAAGAGCCATAATGTTGTGTATTAGAGAGTACCAGAACAGAAGTCAGAAAGATCCATCTTTCTGAGTTCAAATCTAGCCTCAAAAATTTACCAACTATATGATCCTGGGCAAGTCACTTTAACCTTTTTTGTCTTAGTTTCTTCATATGTAAAATGAACCAGAGAAGGAACAAACCGCTTTAGAATCTTTTTCAAGAAAATCTAAAATGGAGGTCACAAAAAAATGGACTGGACTGAAAATGACTGAACAATAACCATAACAAAAGCAATAGAAAGAACACTGAGTGTAGTTCAAATTCTGATTCTGACATTGTGTGGTTTTGGGGAGTCACTTAATTTCTTTGGGACTCATTTTTTTCATCTATAAAATGAAGGGGTTATAGTAGACTACCTCTAAAGAATCTCAGTTTCAAATCTATGACTATATTTATATAAAATGAAATATTGTTCCTCTTCTAAACTTTAATTCCTCGAAGGCAATAAGCATATCATTATAAGAATTTAGCACAATATCAAATATCCATTAGGTTTTGAATTGTAATAAAGAAAAAAAAAGAATGTTGGGAGCATTTCAGTCTTACAATTTTGAGCAAAAACTGAATTTACTTTTAGATCATAGCATTCTTGAGAAGTAGCAAAATATTGTTACTATCATTTAGTAAAGTGTTACTACTGTATCTTTCTAAATCTATTTTTTAATGTAGCCTTTTTAAAATTTTAAGTACACAGAAAACATGAAGAGTTTGAAGTTAAAAGATGCTATTCCCAGAATTTCTCACATATATGTGCTGCTTTGCTAGTTAGTTCAGTTAGTTAGCAAAGAGTGCTCAGAAGACCAGGAATATGGAAATCATCCCTTGGATTGATGACTGAGACTAAAGTTTGTTTCATAATTAAAGACTAAAATTTCATAACTTGTAGCTATGCACATAAAGAGAACTAGGTAAAAATAATATGGCTGATTTACAGTAAATCCATAATCACGACTAGGATTACAACTCCCAGTAATACATATTCTTCCTAAACAAAGGATGACATAATCACACTAGAACTAACCAGCACTAATTACTGTGCCATTCTTTGATAATAACTTTGGAACAGAACTAGCTTAATATTAGTTTCAAATATATTGTGCTTTCAGATTGATATTTGGAGAAAAGGCTTATTTTATGTTTTAAATTCATCTATCCCTAGGGAGATTCCTTGTATAAAGTAAAAAACGTGTGTGCATATGCAAATATGTGTGTTTGTGTGTCTTTATCCTATAAAGTATTGCTCCATATTGTCAGGAGAGGGAGCTTTTAGACAGTGAAACAGAATAAAAATTAGATTATTACAAAATCAAGAATAGAATATACTGTTTCTGTTGAACACAAAGGATGAATAAGAAAATTAAAGTTGAAAAGTGATGCACATTTTTATTTTTGCATCATAGCTAAAAAAGGCCATTTTATTTTCTTTCACTAATTAATTTAATTGCAGACATTTCTTGATTCTTGGAACAGACAAATCTTAACTTCATTTCAACCACTCAATTAAAGTTCTCTCCATTTGACCTTTACAAAGGTTCTTGACAAACAGGAGAATAGAGAGGTCACCATCTTTCCTCTTTCCCCACTTGCCATCTGCTGGAGGTGACTAATGAGCAGTGAGGTGGAAAAAATGATGGGCAGCAAGAAGGTGGAAAAGCAAGATAGTCTGACTAATCCGTCCCTGGATAACCAAAGCTAAATTATACATCATTGACAAAGAGAAGGAGGACAAATGTCTAAGTTCACATACTTTTACTATTGAGAATGATGAAAGTAATAACAACAAAAAAAGATTAAAACTACTAAGAGAAAGGCTTCATCTTTCCCTCACTCTTGCTGAGTTAAACATACAAAGACATACTCATATCCACACCCAATTATATTGAAAACTATAATTTAAAAAATATATATGTATGTATATATATTTAAGCACATGTCTATACATGTATATAAACATTACACACATGTATACATATGTGTATCATGAAGATCTAAATGCATGCACATATCATGTATTTATATGTATACATTTATATACACATTAGAGACAGAGAGACACAGACACAGAGAAACAGAGAGAGTGGGGAAGAGAAAGAAGACAGATCATTGGATAGAGTGCTAGATATGGAGTCTGGAAGATGTGAGTTCATATATGGTCTCAAAAACTTACCAGCTGTGTTAATTTGGTTAAATTACTTAATCTTTGTTGCTTTAATCCACTGAAGAAATGGTAAGCCATTCCAGTATCTTTGAAACAAAAACCTCACAGACAGAATGGTCCAGGGAGTCATGAAGAGTTGGACATGAAGAATGACAACACCAACAAGATAGAGAGACAGATAAGGTTAAAATTAGGGACAGATAGAAAAAGCACTTTAAAGCTAAGATCTGGTTTAAAATGTCACTTTGGACATATTCTTAGTGCTTTAGATAAATCTCTAAGATAGTAATTTGCAGAGAAGTTGATAGCTAGGCAAGTTTCCTAATCTGGGTATTCCAGATGCAAGTAAAATAATCAGAGGACAAGTTTTAATAACTTTAATAAGTTTTATAATAATAGCATCTACTTCCCAGGCTTGTTGTGAGACTTAAATGAGATATTTGTAAAACACTTAGGAGAGTGCTTTAGGGCAGCTAGCTGGTCCAGTGTTTTAAAAATGCTAGGTCTGGAGTTAGGAAGGTCATCTTCCTGAGTTCCTATCTGACTTCAAATGCTGACTTACCTTGGGCAAGTCACTTAACCCTTTTTGCCTCAGTTTCCTCATCTGCAAAATGAACTGGAGAAAAAACCAAACCAGTCAAGTATCTTTGCCAAAAACAAAACAAAACAAAAAAACTCAAATGGGATCACAAAGAATAGGACAAGAGCCAAGATAGCGGAGTGAAGCCAAAAAGCTGCTTGAGTTTTCCCACTTTCCCTCAAAAACCACATGAAACCAAGCCTCTGAACAGAATTTGATGGGAATGAAATCATTCTTCAGCTTAAGATAGATTGGAAGGACTTCAAGAAAAGTCATTCTTTCTGGGGTGAAAAAGATGTTCAGTCCAGATCAGACAGCATCTGGGAAAGCCAGTGAGAGTCTTAATCACAGAATATCAACAACTGAGACTCTTAGTCCTGGCTCAGTAGAACAGCAGAGCAATGGGGCAGCCTCTAGTCCCAGCTCAGAAGGCAAATTGCCAGCCTAGGAAAGCTAGCTATTGCCAGAAGAGAACAGGTAAGACTGCTATGAACAAGACACCAAAAACAAGGGCTCCTTGTGCTCAAAATCAAGGCTCAGAGCACCACAAAAAGCTTGGAACAGCATCCCTTTTATCCCAGGAGCAGAATTTAATCTTAAAAGTCAAAAAATATGAAAAAAGAAAGAGAAAAAGAAACAAAGAAAAGAAAAAAGAAAGAGAAAGAAAGAAGGAAAGAAAATGAGCAATAAACAGAAAAGAACCTTAACCATAGAAAGCTACTATGATGACAGGGAAAATGGAAACACCAACTCAAAAGAGGATAAAACATCCACATGGGAAACCTCAAAGGGCAATATGAATTAATTTCAAGCCCAAAGGCTTCTTGGAAGTTTTCATGAAAGAATTTAAAAGGTAAATAAGATATGTAGAAGAAAACAATGGAAAAAGAAACAAGAACCTCTTAGTTTCTTGCAAAAGAAAGTTAATAGCTTGGAAAAGAAAAGACAAAAGTTGGCTGAAGAAATCAATTCCTTAAAAAAACACAATTGACCAAATTGCCAAAAAAAAAAAAAAAGCATTGAAGAAAACATCTTGAAAAGAAGAATTAATCAAATGGAAAAGGAGATAAAAAAGCTAACTGAAGAAAATATTAAAAACTAGAACTCAGCAAATAGAAGCTAATGGCTCTATAAAACATCAAGACAAAAAAGAATGAAAAAATGGAAGAAAATGTGAAATATCTCACTGGAAAAACATACAACCTAGAAAATAGATCCAAGAGAGACAATTTAAATATTATTGGTCTACCTGAAGGCCATGACCAAACTATTTCTATTTCACACTATTTCACTATTTCACAAAATTTGCTGGGAAATCTAGAAAATAATATGTCAGAAACTTGGTATAGACCTACATCTTATATCCCATAGCAAAATAAATTCAAAATGGGTATATGATTTAGGTCTAAAGGGTGTTACAATAAGTAAATTAGGAGAGCAAGAGATAAGCCAACTATCAAATCTTTGGAGAAGGGAGGAATTTGTGGTCAAAGAAGAGCTAGAGAACATTTTGAAATGTAAAATAGACAACTTTGATTACATTAAATTAAAAAGTTTTTGCACAAAACAAAACCAATACAGCCAAGATTAGAAGGGTCACAGAAAGCTGGGAAAAAAAATTTTACAGCCAATGTTTTTGATAAAGGCCTCATTTATAAAATATATAAAAAAACCTGAGTTAATTTTATAATAATACAAGTAATTGCCTAATTGACAAATGGTCAAAGGATATGAACAATTTTCAGATAAAGAAATTAAAGCCATCTATAGTCATATGAAAAAATACTCTAAAACACTATTGATTAGAGAAACACAAATTAACATACCTGTAAGGTACCACCTCACACCTGTCAAAGTGGCTAAGATGACAGGAAAAAATGATGGTGAATGTTGGAAGGGATGTGGAAAACTGGGACACTAAATGCATTGTTGGTAAAATCGTGAAATAGTCCAACCCTTCTGGAGAGCAATTTGGAACTATGCCGAAAGAACTATAAACCGTACTTACTCTTTGATCCAGCAATACTACTAGTGGGCCTATATCCCAAAAAAATCAAAAAAGAGGGGAAAGGACCCACAAAAATGTTTATAGCAGCTCTTTTATAATGGCAGCTGGAAACTGATGTCCATCAATTGGGGAATGGCTGAATAAGTTATGATGTATGAAGGTAACAAAATATTGTTCTATTAAAAATTATGAACATGTTGATTTTATAAAGGCCTGGAAAGATTTACATGAATTAATGCTTAGTAAAACAAGAGAACTGGGAAAACTTTAAACACAGCAACAGACTATGCCATAATCATCTATAATGGACTTGTTTCTTAGTGCTTTTGATGGAAAATGCCATCCAAATAAGAGACAGATTTATGGAAATTGAATGTAAATCAACATATAATATATTCACTTTTTTCTTCTGTTATTTTTTCTTCTCGTAGTTTTTTTTTCTTTTGTTCCAATTTTTCTCTCCCAATGATTCATAAGGAAATGTGCATAACCAAAAAAATTATATCTACATATAACTGGAGAAAATAAAAATAAAAAAAAGAATGAGAGACAGAACTTAACTGATGGAATACAAATATATGGCACATAATAAGTGCTGTATAAATGTAATTGTGATGAGGATGATGATGATAATGTAATAGTAGTAGTAGTAATAGTAGTAGTATATGCACAGTATGTAATGAAGGAGGATGATGATGATGATGGTGATGATGTAATAGACATAGTCATAGTAGTAGTATATGCACTATGTGTAATAAAGAAAGACCCTGAACTCAGTAAATAGAAGAGAGGAAATAGATAGCTGTCATTCAAAACCATGAAAATAACAGCTGTTTTTGCTTGACTATTAGTCCAGTTCCAGACGATAGAATCATAGAAAAAGAAGGGATCTTAGGTATCATATTGTCCAATTCTCCTATTATTAAGATGCAGAAATTGAAGTCCAGATAGAGGCAAGAGCTCACTTAAGGCTGCCCACATACTAAATGTAAGAAGTAGCATTCAAACCCAGGTCTTTTGACTCCAAATGCAGAATGCTTTCTTCTAACATACAGCAGTGTCAAATGCAAATAGGACTCCCAATCCATACATATAAGTCCCTATAGGCTGCATATTGACTTAGTTTTTCACTATAATCTTATCTTTTTAAATTAATTTTGTTAAATATTTCCCAATTATATATGCATCTCATTTGAATCATTGATAGTGCTGGGATATGTGTTTGGCACTTCTGCACTACACCATAAACTTTTCTAATTATCCTCTCTTTATTCTGTCAAAACCCAGCCATATGACTCATGATCTATTGCATTGGCGATGGAGGCTAATAGAAGAACTCTCCATTAAGACAGTTGTAAGTAGGAGAGTGGGGAAGAGAGCAAAAAACAAACAAACAAGCAAAAAAACTTGTATTTGATAAATGTGTCAGGGACTCATTTTCCTGTTCAAGTACTGTGGGTGATCCACTTAATATTTATCTGTAGATAGAATTTGATCCTAATAATAGATTTATTTCTTTTCCTTTATCATCTCTTTTTTACAATAACCTATGAATATTTAGTCTTCTATTAGAAATTGAATCTATGCAACTCTACAACAAACAATATAGACTTGTAGAATTAAAAATCCATAAAAAAAAATCAGAGGTCATTTTTTATACCCTATCCAAAGGAGAAATATTCCCTCCAACAACTCCTTTGATAGTGGTCATTTAATCTTTGCTTGAAGATCTCTAGTGACAAGGAACTCCCTAATGCTATTAGAAAACTCATTTCATCTGTGTAAAGGGGGAGGTGGGGAGGGGAAGTGCCTGAATTCTAATCTAAATTCTGTCCCTGATAGGCTGGGCCACTTGGGCTACTCATGGCCCTCTGAGCTTCAATTCCCTTATCTGAAAAATTAGAAGATAGTTTTATATGATCTCCAAGGTACCTTAGAGCTCAACAATTATATGATTTTTTTCTTTAATAATTTTGCTCTATACAGCTAAAGCCTGTCAGTCAAACACTACAAGCACTGACAAGGAAACAAAAAAGTTGTGCAGAATGGATAGCTCCTCAATAAATATGAACAAGACTTTGGTGAACATGGCTAGATTCAAGCAAATGTATAGCTTTAGCATTATCAATGTTCCTTTAGGCATTAATATAAAGAGAAATTATATCTGGCAGCCTACATTATAAGAATTTTCTAGGTTTTTTTCTCTTTTTAATGCAGTTCTTTAAATCTAAAGAAATGAAATATATTCTTTTTTTTCCAAGATTTTCTTTACATATAATTATACATACTATATACTTGTTTTGCTAGCAACAGGATTTCTTGGATGTTATGACAGCTCTCTCTTGCTTTATAGAAAGAGCACTCTATAATAGATAAAGTAATGAGCTGTGGACTAAACTCATGTCTTCTCTGTGGGGCTCTTCTCCACCCCCACAAAGCTACTCAAGCATACCTTTCCATTTAATTGAATTCAAAAGGAAGAAAACTGGAGCTCTGTTTTGTGAGGCTCTTCCTTGAAGTCCAAAAGAGTTCCACAGGAGTTGTAAAGGTTGTTCCATCTGACCCCAGGGCTGTCAGTAGACAAGGCACACTAGTCTAACTGGCTCAGGGATCTGGCACCAGAGAATAAGTAATAACACTGGCCATCCAATTTTTTTATCACCAGCTCCCAGTGTAAACTCCAGGGAAAAAATTATAGAAACTCATTTAATCATCAATCCATTGACCAAGAATTTATTAAGTATCTACTATGTACCAGGCACTGAGCTAGGTGCTATGATTACAAATAGAAAAAATAAAAAAAATGTCTTATATCAAGGAAGTAAAGGAAATAATTATATGCAGATAAGTTTTTTTTGTTTTCTTTTGATATCCTTTCAGAGGCAATATTGATATAGATAGCTAGATCAATAGGTAGATCAACTGATCGATAGATAGAGGAATAGATAGCTTTCCTTTTCTTTGTAACTAAAAAAATAAATAAATAAATAAGAACCTCACCTTATCTTGTCAAAATGCTTCCTTTGTATCCTGTGCATAATATGTATTATAAAAGAGATTCCAAAAGTCAAGAGTTTATAACTGCACTAAGATTTTGGGGACACCCCTGGTGAATTATTTCATCTAAGATGCTAGAGTTTTGTAACTTGGCACATGAAAAATGTAGTAATAGCATTACTTTATCCTGCTTATTTTCGTAAATTTTGCAGGTGCACACCTCACTCAGACCTAGCACCCTTGCTACTGAATAGGAAGATCATAAAAACCTCTTAGGTATGAGAGTCCTTAGATTGATGAGGTCCCTTGAGTTGTTGTGGATGAGCTGTTTTTTTATGGACAGAAGTAGGTGGGGAGGGAAGGTTGAATTGTATGTTATTTTTTCAAAAAAAAAATTCTTTTTCTTTAGGGTTTTAAAAATAAATAATTATAAAATTTTTAAGTAAGAAAAGATTTCAGTGGTCATCTAATACATATCTGAATATAATCCTCTTCTCTTTACAATGGACATGTGATCATCCAGTCTTTGCTTGAAGTCATCCTAAAATAGGAAACCTATTTTAGTCCATTCCACTTTGAGATTGCCCTAATTGTTGAGAGTTTTTTCTTTATATCATCTATCTCTTTGCAACTACTACCCTACTTTTGCCCTTGAGCCTAAACAGAACAAATATAATCTTTCTTCCAGGTAATGCCTCTTAACATTTTGGGAGACAGCTAGTCCTAAAATTTTCTCTTCTCTAGGCTAAATATTCCTAGTTCTTCCAAATGACCCTCAGAAAGCATGACTTGAGGTCATTTATACCCTACTTGCTCTACCTTAGATACTGTTCAGATCATTAATGTCATTCCTAAAATGTGGTTCCCAGAAATGAACACAATCTTTCCTCCAGATTTGGCTTGACAAGGGCACAGTGCAATAGCACCACCAACTCACTATTCCTGGAAGTTACGTCTCTCTTAATGCAGCCAGAGACTGCATTAGCTTTTTTTGTCTCCCATATCATACAATTGACTCCTATTGAGTTTGCCATCCATCAAACTGCCAGATCTCACATGTTCATTTTCAGAGGAATAAGACTGTCTAGCCAAGACTCCCACCCCCACCATTTTATACTTGTAAAGCTGATTTTTCCAAACCCAACTTTACATTTATCCCAATTGAATTTTATCTTATTAGATTTGGCTCAATACTTAGATTCCTTTGAATCCCAACTCACTCATCCAGTATTTTAGCTAGTCTTCTCAGCTATGTGTTATTTGAAAATTTTATAAGTATTCTGCCTATATCTGTATCAAAATCATTGATTAAAAAGAAAAAGACAAATATATGTGGCCAATGCACGTGGGCAGAATGGTTGAGAAAGGAACTGAGAACTAATATCCCAAAGATAAAAAATCTTTTGTTCATGTTCAAAGTGCACTATCTTCAGTAGCAAAGAGGGTTGCTTGTGCTCATGATACAATAAACTATTTTTAGATTTACATTTGCTTTTTGTAGTTACCTGACTGATATGAGAAATATATGAGTTATTTTTGAGTGAAATAATTAATGTTTCAGACATGGTCTCATAGGGTCAAGTCAAGATAATATGATCATTCACCTTTTCTGAAGAATCACAGCATATGTACAATATGTCTTTTTCCTGGTATCCTGTTTTTCAGGCAACTACTTAATATGGAAACAAAGCTAATTTCTAAGTCAAACGTTGTGAATGTGTTGAGAATAGTAGGTATGTTAAACCAAATTCTTCCAGGAACTAAGCATTAATCTTGGAATAAGTAAAGCTTTTTTGGAAGGAAAATAAACACTTTTAAGGTGTTTGAGTACAGTGTATCAAATGGCTTTCATTACCTTTTCCAAAAATGCTTTATTCAAAATGAGGATGTAGTATATTCCAGAGGAGAATCTGGCCTGATAAGTAATCTCAGCACAATCCTGCTCAAGTGATCCCAAAGACTCCAATTCATTTTCAGAAATATGTTAAGTATTTTTTTTCTTTTAGCTTCTGTTTCTTTCTTCAAAATCTTTCAAAAATTAGTTTTAAAAATCTATATTTCACTTCTTTTGATTTCATTCACCTAATCTTGCCTCCAACCAAGCAGACTAGTTCATAGTCAGAGCTTGAAATGAATTTAGCATGCTCATCTTTTTCTTATATTTCTATTGCACTTTAAGTTTTCTTTGGGGGCAAGGGAGGAGCATGAAGAGGTATGTGGAATAGAAGAGTCTTTGGTTAGTCAAATCCTTGTGTCTTTTCATCTCGGTAATATGGAACCTAGCAGGAAGAAGTATTTATTGATACCCGTTATTTCAAGAGGAATTGAATTAACCACAATTTCATAGATGTGGGCATTTGACTAATAACTTCACCAGAAAATGAGTTTTAAGACATTCATGTCTGATCTATTAAGGGATATTGTTTTTAACTTGGATTGGTTTTATGAAAATCACTTCAAGGCAAATTATATCCTTCTCTGATCTCCAACACACCTTAAGAAGAGAGGAAATAATTTTGGTCTTTTAAAAAACAGCAATCCTTTAAAAAAATTATCTTCTTTGGATAAGTGGGGATATTTTTCTGTGTAAACATTTTTAAATATATCTTTAATTCTAAGGCTAACAGCCAATCTGATCCACTTGCTGATTCCAGCACATAGCATTCCAGGTTCCATCTCCTGTCTCAATGACTTTACAAGAATTATTCCCATACCCCTCTGTAAAATTTCCCTTTCTTGTAAGCTCCAGTTTCTTTCAAGAGTGCTGTCTCCTGCAGGAAGTCTTCCTTGATCGGTTAAAGTGCTAGCAATTGTACCTCACTCAAAAAATTACTTTGTATTACATACTTTATATTTACTCATCTCTGTACATGTTGTTTCTTATACAGTAGAATGTGAGCACCTTAAGAACAGGGATTATTTCTGCTTACAGCTTGTATTCCTAGTACATAGCATTGTATCTGGCATATATTAGAAGCTTAATAAATGCTTATTGAATTAAATTAAATTGCATGGAATTCATTTACTAATCATGTCAGAAATCCTTTTATGTGCAAGAAACCATCATCTCTTCAAATTTGACTGAAAATATATCTTCCCTTTCTATATTGACTTGAAATTATGTTTTCTATATTATCCTTGTAAATAGGCCTCAGCTTACAAATGAGGCAGTTAAATGACTCAATGTATATAGAATGGGGCCTGGAGTTAGGAAGAGCTGAGTTCAAATCTGGTCTCAGACCTGAGTTCAAATCTGGTCTAGATTCTTAATAGCTTATGTAGTCCCAAGTAAGTTATTCAATCACTGTTTGCCATAAACCTTTAGAGAAGGAAATGGTAATGCATTAGGTGTCTTTGCCAAGAAAACTCCATAAAGGGTCACAAAGAATTGGACACAACTGAGCAGCAACAATTTATATACAGGCTGTAATCCAAAATTTAGTTAGCTGTTTGAAATTTAGAATATGGTTTGATTTTGAAACCATGTTGTAATGATAGTTAGGTTTCCAGACTAATCCACAGAAAACAATTCAATCCATTTTCCTCTTGTTTCATTCTGGACCTAAGACAGGCAAACTCTTGAAGCTGGCTTTCTTTCTTCATGATACAATCAAGATTATAGGCATTTTCCCTATAAAGTTAATTAACTCCATCTCTTGTTAATGGGTATAGATCTTGCCTGTAAGGATCTATACTGTCCTGGAGTTTGATGTAATCTGATTAATATCATTCATAGCCATAAGCATTAGCATATATTATAATTAATAATAACTAATATTATTATGTGCCAGGTACAATGTTAAGTACTTTACAAATATTTTGTCACTTGCAACAACCTTGAGAGGCTGGTGCTATTTTATAGACAAGGAAACTGAGGCAAACAAAGGTTTAAGGGTCTAAGACTGAATTTAAACTTTTCTTCCTTATTCTTGAGCCAGTATTCTATCTATTACACTAACTCACTGCTGATAATTTCTCTAAGAACAAAGAGTGGAGGAAAAAGCTTATTTATATTCATATATTTAAGGGCTTAATAATTTTGATGTATGCATCAAAGAAAACATTAATAATACAATGAAGTATGCAGTTGTTGTTGAATAATTTGAATACTAGTGCTTGAGATAAAATAGATATTATTAGAGAAGAATTTCTATTTAATTCAATTCATTAACCATTTGTTAAGAACCTACTATGTAACAGACCCAATGCTAAGCATCCAAGATACAAATAAAAAAGAGAAAGACAGTGCCTGTTCTCAAAGACCTTATAATCTAAGCAGAAGACAAAATACGAAAGGAAGTTGAATAGGAATGGGGGTTACTTGGGTATATGGGGTGGGGTATTCAGGTATTCAGGAAGACTTATATTTCTGTTGTGAGAACTGCCAACTTCTTCCCATCTTTGATGTCCACCTCATCCAACCAATTTTCTTCTGTGGCTACAAGAAGCTGTAGCATGAATAGCGGCCATACTCCAGTAAACTGCAGATGTGCTAAATCAAGTTGAGAGTAATCAAATCCTTTGATGTATGAAAGGCATGATCATGCTAGAAGGGAGGGTATGCTCCAAAAGGCTCTTCTGGTAATGGGGTCCTTACACTCTGATTTGGGATGGCTTCCTGGAGCCATTTGTATATCGGGTCAGGAAGGATTTGTTATCAGGGGAAAAAAAGTTGATGGAAGGCAAAGGGTCAGAAGACCCTTTGGTGAGCTTGCAGGAAATCTATCTCAAGTATGTGAAGACTTCCCCCAGTGGAATGGATAAACGGGAAGCAGACGGGTCAAGTAAAGTGCTTAGAGCCCAGTTAGACATCAAGGGCACCAAGAAGCCTCATTAGGCTTGGATAAATTAAATTAGAATTCTCTCCTTTCCTGACCAAGGCTGCTTCTATAAGGCCTATTAATTGCAGAGGACTGCTGCTCCATGGATCTTATCAGCATTCTTAATCATGGGTGGTTGCAAAGACCAAGGGTTTAATTTTTTTTTTAGATTAAGCCTGGTGGTCTTGATACTACCATAAACTTCCCCTTAAGGGAGGCTGTAGCTTATAAAGCATGGAAATCAGTTATAAGATTATGTCTTATAGTCTTGGGGCCATAATCATGGTCTCCTCTTAAGGGAGGCTATAAGCTTCTAGAATATAATCATGGAAAATGCTTACAATAATTTTTTTGAAGATTAATATAGCTATGTCACCCAAATGATATTTTGCCTTCCATCAACTGTTTTTCCCTGATAACAAATCCTCCCTAAACCCCAATATACAAATTGGTCAGCTCCAGGAAGCCATCCCAAATCAGAGTGTAAGGACCCCATTTCCAGAAGAGCCTTTTGGAACATACCCTCCCTTCTAGCATGATCATGCCTTTCATACTAGAGCTCATTTTCCTGCTGGAGCATCCCTTTCCTATTGAAAGGACCCATTCTCTATGCTTTGTGCTCCCCAATTCAGTGTTGCCCTCCAATTATACTTGGTTAATGTGTATGCATTCAGTTCAATGCAAAGTCTTATTGCAAGCAGTGTGAAAGAAGGTAAAGGGACAAGAGTTAAAAAGTACCTGACAACAACTCAGGCATACACATTAACTAAGTATAATTGGAGGGCAACACTGAATAGGGGAGCACAGAGCATAGAGAATGGGTCCTTTCAATAAGAAAGGGATGCTCCAGCTGGAAGATGAGCTCTAATATGAAAGGCATGATCATGCTAGAAGGGAGGGTATGCTCCAAAAGGCTCTTCTGGAAATGGGGTCCTTACACTCTGAGTTAGGATGGCTTCCTGGAGCTGACCAATTTGTATATTGGGGGTTAAGGGGGATTTGTTATCAGGGGGAAAAAGTTGATGGAAGTGATGTCTGAATTGTAATATGTATAGAATAAAAGTATTGACTATTGAAATCTTGAATTTAATGAAATGGTAAAGTATCAAAATATGATCTAAGATAGTTTAACCATATATTAAAATATAAAAATATGAAATTCAATGTTCTCTTTCACTTTTCTTAGAATAATTTATTGAGCTATGCATATTTATGGCACTATAAGCCTAATTGTAGGAAGCAAAGGTCCATAGGGGAACTGTATATCCTCCCAAAAGAGACTCCCTTATGTCAGAGAATTGTTTTGGGCTTTTTTAGTGAAAACTTAATTTATTTCTATATTGTCTAGTGTTTGTTTTTGTTTTTATTTTGTTTTTTATTAAAGCTTTTTATTTGGAAAACATATGCATAAGTAATTTTTCAAAGACCTTGCAAAGCTTTCTGTTACAAATTTTTCCCTCGTAACCCCCACCCCCCCAGATGGCAGGAAGTCTAATACATGTTAATTATGTTAAAATATTTGACAGATAGAATATGTGTATACATATTTATACAGTTATCTTGCTGTACAAGAAAGGGAAAAAATCCTGAGAAGGAAAACATAATGTAAGCAAACATCAATAGAGAGTGTGAAAACGCTATGTTGTGGTCCCCACTTAGAAACCACAGGCCTATCCCTGGGTGTAGATGGCTTTCTTCATCACTGAACAACTTGAACTGGTTTGAAACATCTCATTACTGAAGATAGCCATGTCCTTCAGAATTGATCATCATATAGTCTTGTTGCTGGGTATAATGTTCTACTGGTTCTGCTGATTTCACTCAGAATCACTCCATGCAAGTCTGTCCAGGCCTCTCTGAAATCGTCCTGCAGGTCATTTCTTACAGAACAATAATATTCCATAACATTCATATACCATAATTTATTCAGCCACTCTCCAATTGATGGGCATCCCTTCAGTTTCCAGTTTCTAGCCACTACAAAAAGGGCTGCCACAAACATTCTTGCACATGTGGGTCCCTTTCCCTCCTTTAAGATCTCTTTGGGATATAGGACCAATAGAAACACTGCTGGGTCAAAGGGTATGCATATGTCAGAGAACTGTAACAAAACACAGCTCATTTGATCATCACAATACTCCTGGTAGACAAGTGCTATTATGCTCATTTTATAATTGAGGAAACAGATTAAGTGAGTTGTCTAGAGTCACATAACTAACTAGTAAATATCTGAGGCCAATTTTGAACTCAAATTATCCTGATTCCAGACCTAATGCTCTATAATAGGATCTTAAACTTTTTCCATCCTTGCCACCTTTTCACCAGAAAAATTTTTATGTGACTCCAGGTATATAATAGGTATATACGAATAGGTCTATAAATCAAACATTTATTGATAATAAATCACAATTTTGTCAACCCCACATTCAGTTGCATGACCTCATATGTGGTTGTGACCCACGGTTTAAGAAGGTTTGCATCTATAACATTAGACTGCAACATATTACTAGTGATAAATGATATTTTTTAAAAAGTAGCTTCAAGACTGTCATCTAAGAAATGAATTATCATAGAAAGAGTGGGGTAGTTATATAGTGAGAATGAGTGAAAGCAACTAGCCAGCCAGCCTTTTGCTGCAATGGTACCTATAAAATGTCAGGAGGCCTAGAGAAAGGTCTATTGTATGTCAGGATAAAAGTCTTTGGAGGATTTATGGGAGAATCAAGATAAGAATTATGCAGGATAAGAAGAAATGGCTGGGTTGCAATATGTATGGAATGAAGGAGTGAGTACCCACATTATTGAGATCTTGAATTTAGTGAAATGGTAAAGTATCAAAATATGATGCAAGACAGTTCAACAGTATATTAAAATGTAAAAATATGAAATGCAATGTTCTCTTTCAGTTTCCTTAGAATAATTTATTAAGCTATATTGAAAACTTTATCACTTCAACTGGAAGAAATTCATGAAAAATGAACTTAACAGTTTTTTATACAATTCTCATGTAGGAAAACACAAATAGGCATATTTCTTTCTTTTCTCTGTTATTTTTTCCTCATTAGCTATGAGTGTTCAGTAATCTTTGTGAGCCTTAGTTTCCTCTGTCAAATTGAATGGTCTTTGTTCTCCTTCTAAACTTTATTAATTTGTGACCTTTCTTCTTTTTAATGTGTCTTCTTAGTTCAACATACCATTGAACACCAAATTTCAGTTCACTTTACCTCAAAGCATCTCCCTTCACTGTTATGAGGATTTTTGGAATGATATGTCTGAATGCATATTGGGATGTATTGTGAAATGCAATATGCTGCATTTTCACTCTCTTTTTTCTTTTATAATGTATTGTTTGTTTCCTACACTTTTTTTTTTCATGTCCTGATTTTGGCCAGTACTGAGGTTGGAGGTTATAATAAGACAAGAAACAACTGATTCAATGACATTCTGGCCTAACCTGAAAAATAAAATGCCAGCAATTTGTCGACATTCTGCCCCTGAAATTTCAAATTTTACAAGCTGAAACACTGATTGGCATCTGAACTTTAGGGGCTTTATCCAATGCAATAGAACTTCACTGTTTCAGGTTGCCCTTCAATTCAGAAGATTTTGATTTGTTTTACCCAGTGACCCAGTATTCACCTCTCCTTATCCCCTAATCTCCTCGCTGTTAAGGTCAGCTTTTCCCCAGTGAGAATGTGCAAATATGAATAGTTGTTTAGAAGCATGGAGGTAAAGGTCCTTTCTTTTCTGTATTCCCTTCTCTTTTTTCTTTTAGACATGAATTTCTATTTCCTCCACTCTCTTCTTTGTGAATTACTGAATTTTTCTCATTTCTATACTTTAGCATTTCATCACCTTTTCCCAGACCCCACAAACCCCTTTCTCACAAGATATCTTCTTTCTTCTAAGTCACTTAGTCTATATTTGATGCCACTAGTTTCTGGGTTTCAGTAATACTCACCTCCATTTGCCACTGAAAGTGGCTTCCAAACAAAATGTGTAAAATAACAGTAAAGTGAAGTATATAAATATTTATTAGTCAGTGACAAAATAATCTTATGTAAGAACTAGAAGAAAGTTAAAATGCATCTAGTTTAATATCCTCATTTTATAGATGAAATTAAGTTTCAAAAAGATACAGAGCTGAAAAGTACTTTAGAAGTTAATGAATTCAATCACTTTGTTTTATACATGAAACAGAGGCCCAGGGAAAAATAAGTACCTTTTTTAATTTTAAAGTTTTCTTTCTTTATTAAGAGCTTAATGACCATAAATATTTTAGCATATGAAGATTTCAAATGAAACAGTGAATATCTATTATGGATAACTTTCTTTTAAGTCACTTTTCCAAGATAAGAGCTTTTCAACCTTATGGACAAGATTTGAATCCATATAAATTGACTTTAGAAGTGGTATTAAACATTGCTTCCTAGTGAAGCAGAACAACCAAAAACACACTGAATGAGATAAAAAGCTACATTAATAGAAATTTTCAATGTACTGTTATTGAAATGCTTATTTTATTCCATAAATTAAAATTTTAAAATTTGGTATGAAGAAAGGGAGATTCTAGTTCCATTCTACTTTATCCTGGTCATTTGAAATCTAGAGTATTTTGGGCAGTTCTGGGCATTACAATTTAGGAGGAACATTGACAAGTTGGAATATGTCCAAAGGAGGGGAATTAAGATAGTGTGTGGACCGGAAATCATGCCATATGGGATCAATTGAAGAAATTAGGGATCATTAGTATGAAGAATAAAACACAAGGGGATCATGTTATCTGTCTTCAGGTCTTTAAAGGTTATTATTTGAAAGAAGGATTAGGCTAATTTTATTTGTTTCATGAAGACAGGTGTTCAGGAACAATGTGCAGAAGTTGGTGAGAAGCACATTTTAGTTTGTTGGAAGGAAAAAACTGTTTTCAATTTTAAAAGCTCCCCACTAGACTGGACTATTTTGGAGAGGTAAGAAGTTTATTTTCATCCAAAGTGTGTAAGCAGGGGTGGGATGGGCACTTGTTGAGGATGTTTGGGGAATTCCTCTTCAGGAATGGTTTTGACTACTTCTAATTATGTAGTTTGTTCTGTAATGTTATGATTTAGTGAAAATGGATCCTGGCTTCTGAAAGGAATGATAATAGCTTCTGCATCATTTGGGGGCATGATTGTTCTGAGTGTGACAGCACTGGGTGGGCCAGAAATTGATGGAACTGGTCCTGATGAGAAAGCATTTGTACTCATTGGTTCACTGAACAGATTCATCTTCTTCCTGAACAGCTTCCAAATTACCACCTTCATTTAGATCATAGTTTCCTACTTCTCTGTGTACCAAATGACCTATAACAGAGACTTTGACATGTTACTCAATATTTGTTGATTGATATAAGGTCAGCTTTTTCCCAGTGAGACTGTAAATATAGTTATTTGGAAGTCTGTTTTAGACATGAATTTCCATTTCCCTACTCTCTTCCCTGTCTCATTTCTATAACTCAGCACTTTATAATCTTTTCCCACATCCCCACTTCCCTTTCTCGTGAAACTTTGCTGCTTCTGTGAAACCTTTTAGTTTAATATACAAGGACACAACTATTTACACACACACACACACACAACACACACACACACACAATACAATGTCTCCATTAAAAAACCTGTGCAAAGTTGTACATAAGGGGCAACTAGATGGCACAATGGATAGAGCACCTGCCCTGAATTCAGGAGGACCTGAGTTCAAATCCTACCTCAGAAACTTAACATTTTCTAACTGTGTAATTTAACCCCAATTGCCTCAGGAAAAAAAAAAGGAACATGCAAAGTTGCATATATTTATGTCAACTCTGAGAACTCCTTATAAATTTGTATTGGATCCCCCACCCCCAAAATGGCACTTTTCTAGACTGATTAGTATAAGCTAGCCTTGAAGTAAAGAATATTATTTCACTAATACTCAGAAAGAAAATGACCACATAGTATTAGGAGTCCTAAGAGATCATGAGAAAGGAGTAATTAACTTGTGTATAGATGGGTCAGCTAAAAAATGGATTGGAAGCTATTCAGAAGTTACCTGGGCCTAGACACCGAGAAAAGTCATCTGGGATTTAGATTAGAAAGGAATTATAAAGTCCATCAACTCTAACCTCATTTTCTATATAAAGACACTAAATCCAGAAAGATAAAGTGATTTGCTCAAAGAATGGAAGGAGGGAGGGAGAAAAGGAGGGAGAGAGCAAGAATAGGGGGGAGAGAAGGAGGGAAGAAGGAAGGAAGGAAGAAAGGAAGGAGGGAGGGAGGAAGAATAGGAGGGAGAGAAGGAGGGAAGAAGGAGAAAAGAAGAAGGAAGGAAAAGAAGGAGGGAAAGGAAGGAGGGAAGGGTAAAGGAAGGAGGGAGGGGTAAAGGAAGGGAGAGAGGGAGAAATGGAGTAAAGAAGAGAGAAAGGGAAGAAAAAAAGGAAGGGAGGGAGGAGGGAAAGGAAGGAGGAAAGGATAAAGGATAGGAAAGGATGAAAAAAGAAATGAAAGGAGGGAGGAAGGATGATGGAAGGAAGGAGAAAGGAAAGAAGAGAGGAAGAAAGGAAGGAAGTATCAAAGGAAGGAAGGGAGGGCAGGAGCAAGGAGAATTTATTAGTGTTTACTATTCAATGGCACTGTGCTAAGCACTTTAAAAATATTTTCTCATAGAATATATCTATCTCAATAGACAGAAAAGACTTCTGCAGCAACCAAGATAGTTGTCAAAAAGGAAACTTTGTCCTCTTAATTTGTTCAATAGGTTGAAACAAGAGTGAAATCAAGAAATAAAACTGGAGATGATTCTAAAAACTGTATGAAATTGGTAAGATGACCAATCATTGTTTTAGGTTTACTTGAGCAATGGATCCACACAGTCTCAGTTCTATGTACATTATCCTAAGTTTCAAGGTTATAGCTTTTATAGGAGACACCATTAACCCTTTGAGTAATGGTCAGGAAGTTACCAGCATCAGAATACCATAGAAGTCTGTATATTTAGAGGTGCCCTGAGCCTATTCTGTCACTTTCCTCCTTACTTAGATACTATTTTTCCCTCAAAACTGTTAGATATATATATCACATCATTCAGGCTCACAAGCCCAAACTGTCTCTACTGCCAACTATAGAATGAAAAAAACGCATCTTTGGTCTGACATGGTCCCCCATTCATTCATTTGGTAGCACACTTGAGAAACATTATGAATAACTACAGCCTATTACCTGTGGCAAAACACTTAGCTACAGATGGACACACTGTTAATGACAACACAGCATGAAATGTAGTTTTAAAAACCCTTCTCTGTTTCAAATGTCTGGTTTCTGGTTTACTTTTTTTGCATTCTGATTAGCACTTTAGAATCACTGTATAATTTTTTCTATGTTGATTTCTTATTTTGCAGCATGCTGCTGATTTGTATGTGATCAGGGAATGCCTAGTGAAACAGGCCCACTGATTTCAGGGAATACAAACCATTGTGTGTCTCTTAGAAGCTTATAGCTACTTTGAAATATGCATGTTTGACTTTTTTATGATTTAATGTTTCATTTAAATGTTTCTCATGTTGAGACAAATCACGCTCTTCTCTTCCAACCTTTTTAAAAACAAGTCAGGGAGATAAATTTGCTTGGTAAAATAGTCTTTTGTTTGTTTTGTTTTGTTTTGTTTTGTTTTGTTTTACAACTCTGGGACAGACTTTAATTTAATGAGCTAAATAAAAAGTAATTATTGAGAAGGATGATGTGCTAGTTCATTGATATGCAAAATACATTTATAGAGCCCTCTGACGTCTTCTACTATTCTTTCAACATAAGCAGCTTTCACTTTTGGAGAAGAGGTGAAAAAAAAAAAAGATAGAATTTTATAGTTGGAAGGGCCCTTAGAGAATCAGAACCAGAACCTAGTTTTCTGATATTACACCAGTGCTCTTTTAAAAAATATTCATGTTTTTGTTTATATATCATAATCATTTCTCCACATATAAAGAAGCTGCTGTTTAACAAAAATTGCTGTTGTTTCTCAAAAAGGACCATGATATCAGGGAAGTGATGCTATGACATTCAAGTAAGTTACATTTAAGTGAGGTGAATTCTGCAAAGTCACCAATCTCATTTTCTCTTGCAGTGTCATCTGAGTCCAGTGGCAAGATATAGATCAGGAAGACTGGAGATGGCCCAAGTATTCAGTGAGAGACCTTGCCCTTTTTAAGCTAAGGTCCTTAACAGATCTCAGTTTGATGGAGATAATGTTCCTTCAAGCAGTTACACAAAACTAAGCATGGACAAAAACAAAACAAAAAACTATGATTGATAGCCTATTACCTTCTGTACCTCTAGACACCCCACTGTCCCCCTGCCAATAAAGAGAAGGAAAGTATTTTAATCATCTATTTTCTGGAACTTAGATTTCACATTATAGTGCAGCAGAATATGGTCAAGTTTTAGCCTTCTTTTCACAGACATTTATAGTAATTGCAAATAAAGCTTCCTTAAGGTTTGCTTCAATGAACATCACTTCATACAAGTCATCCCATGCATTTCTGAATTTCTCATATTTATGCTATTGTTCTTGGTAAAATTGAAGGAGTAGCAAAAACTTTATAAGTGGTAGCTCTCCTTTCTCGCTATACATTTCTCTAGTCAAGTTGGTAGGGAACCAACTATTCTATTTCAAAACTCTCTACAATTTATTTTGCAAAGCCCTTTGGTGATAGGTGACAGAACAGATATATTTCCCACAGCTGAGCTTTGCAAGGATTATGAAGAACCAGGTTTTAATGATTTTCTTAATAGTGAAATTTAATTAAACTGAATGTACTCCAGGGAAGAATAATATATGCACACTTACCACAAAATCAGAGACCATGATGGGAAAAGATTGGAAGCCAATGTATATAATTTTTTACAATGACTTAAATAACAAAGCCACCTAATCCTCTATTTCCTTTTTATACATTGTGTGGATTTTGCAACCATTGGTTATTAAATAACAATAATCATTGATCTCATTCTTCAGTTTAGTTTGCATGTGATAGTCCTTCAGATCCAGTAAATAGTGTATGATACTAGCAGCCTACTGCAGACTTGCCTCAATCTGTAACTATGGCATAATCATTTGGGGGAAATCTCCGAAGCTAATATAAAAATCTAGACAGGCAATGGCACAGACTGGAAATTGGAGGCTTAGAAAAAATAATTTGTCATAGTTCATTAGTAACTACATATAGAGAAATTAATTTTTTGAAATGGTTCTTTAATCACAATCGGGGAGATAATCAAAGACTGTTCTTAAAGAATAATGGAACCTTTTAAGGTTAAAAACAAATCATCACACTTTTCCTATTCATATGTATTTTATGGTATGGTAGATGTGAGTGTTCTGAAAGGTAAATGCTAGGAATGAATAAGACCTCAATATTGCTATTTCTATGTTTGAACCTAAAGAAATACAAGCAGTTTATTGAATCCATCACTAAGTTCTCCTAACAAGAAAGTCAGTAACACCTTCAGCAGTGTTATCAGCATCAGGAATTAGAAATAACAATGTATATTCATGAATGTATTAGAATAATTATCACAATTATGCTTTCATTTCTGGAGAACAAGATGTCATCAATATTGAAATATAGAGGGAAAATAATGTGGCTATAAATTGGTGCATTCATACATTTCTTCCTTTGCTTATTGTTACCTCAGACACATATTGCCTTACCTTGCAAAGTCTAACTTTAGCTCCTCTCATTGATCCTGGGTCTTTCTTCCCAAAATCATTTTTCTCAAAAAATAACTTCCATTTTCAGAATGTGCCCATTCACTTTGCTGAGTGTTTCAGTGTGGATTTATTCCAGCCAGTATCTTCCATGTAAACAGCTGGGTGGCCTGAAACAATGGTCTTTTACAAACAGTCCAGTGTTAGGAAAGCTCCTAGCCTGGATAAATATGTATATAAAATTTGGGAAAGTCTCATGTATTTATATATTTATTTATTTATTATTTGAAGTAGACTTTCTTTCAGCAGAAAGTTTTTCTCAAATCTGCTAAGGTAGCTTGTAAAAACAATAAGCTTTGTTCTTCCCAGTCCCTAAGTGATTCTACTGGGAACAAGTTGGATACTTAGGAGAGGCACATTCAGAACCTTTTCAGACTATTAAGGGTCTTTCTTGGTTCACTATATGGATAATGCAGTTCACACATTACTGACTAGCCCCAGGGGTTAATTTAAGCATTGAGAAGATGCTGGGTAATGGGGATTGTAGCACCCTGAAGTGTCTTGCTCTCTCAGCTAGGGAAAGATTGCCATTTTACTGTTTAGCCTTTATTGCTGAGCCAGGGTGGACAAGACAGGTGTTTAGTGAGGAGATGAATGTCCTTGCTCTTTGCCTCAGTAAGAGAACCTATTTCTAGGAACAAGGGACTGCTTGTTTCTAAGATACCTCTTTGGGGAATATCCAGGCAGATGAACCTTTAGAATTGTCCTACATACAAATACATTGGCATCTGAAAGTCACCAGAAGGCTAATTCTTAGTATTGGAGTGTTCTTTATTTGGACAGATCTTTCGAGCAGTTACCTAAGACAGATCCAAGGTAGGTGTGCCAATAATTTAATTCTGAGAACCTGAAGCAACTTGTTTGAATTTGCTATCTAGACAATCCAAGGAAGATATCTATTAACGTAAAAAATGATTTATATATACAAACACATACATATTATATATCCACACACCATAGGAGTAAGAGTAAAATATTTCTGTTTAAATTGGTGGATTTTGTGGAAAATGTGTAAAGTATTACAATCTTCTTCTCTCCTACCTATGCATTATCACCAGAAATGCTTAGGGACAGTGAGAGGAATCAAAGAGGAATATGTATGATTATGGTATTAAATAAAAAATCCTAATTATTGATTGTATATGTATTCCTTTCTCAACTTATTGAAAATGTATTAATTAGGAATGTAAATGAAAATTTCTTTAGGAGGGGGGTTGAATTTTATAAGTAAGGGCAAATAGTACAATTTAAACAGCAAATATTAAGTACCTATACATATTAAATATCTATGCTATATAGAAAGTTATATATGGAATACTACAATACAGTATAGTACAAAGTATAATATATATATATAATTATATAAAGTACTACTTTTAGAGGATACTCTAATATTTTAATGATCAATGTATACCTCATTTTCTTCCAGCAACTTATCTCTGTTTCTACTCCTCTACCTCCAGTCAGAACTATAATATCTTGAAGAAGGGGTCTAGGATGGATTCTCAGACTGATTAGGGGAGGCACTTTTTGATTTTACTGCACAAGAACCCCTTTGATTTAAAATAGGTCTATTTGCCACCTCCTCAATGAAGTCTGTGAAAATAAGATCTAGTATAAGGACTGAAATTCATATAATAGTGTATTTGAGAGGCAGTTTATGTTTAGTAGAAATTTGCAGAACTGCTGCTACAGACCAAGACAATAAACATTTTATAAAGGATCTACTATATTCCAGGTACAGTGATAAGCACTGAGTATGCAAATATCAAAATAGTGAAAGAAAAAAAAAAGTCCATACCCTTAAGGAACTAATATTCTAATGGGGAACACAATACTTAGAAGGCTGCTGAAAATGAGAGGGAATCCTTGGGGAAGGTATTCTACATGATGGAGACTTTCAAGGAAGTTCAAAAGCAGTGTAGCTGTTGGGAAATGAGGGAGGAAAGTCTCTTCTTTAAATAGAAGCCCTGGAGTTTATGATCTCCAGTCATAAAGTCTTATCCAAAGGATAGAGAATAGATGAAATGTGAATATCAGGGAGATTCAATCTTGCAACATACTTAGATTTCCCAATGATAAGTTTCTTGGGAAAGGAAGATCCAGAGAAATGCAAAAGTCTTGTAGCCTGTTCAGGTAGAAGGGGTAAAAATCTTGTCCCCCCTCTTCTAATCTCCAGTTTAGAGATATGAGCATCAGCACTTTATTCCAATTGCTCCCTTTGAACTCTAACTAACCTTGAACTACTCTAACTCTTACTATGTATTGTATACCCACTAATCACTCTCTTTAGTTTCACCCAGAATGTTCAAGCCTCTGTGAATACTACATGGTGGAGAACAATGGAGAAAGCTCCCAAGATCACAACAGTTTCTCTTCTCTCCTCCACTAGGTTGCTCCTTAGACACTAATATTTTGTCTTGTGTTTTGACTCAGGGGAAAAGAATTTAATTTATATTTTCTGTTTTCCTTTCCCTACTTTTTATATTTATTGAATATTGAGATAAATTAATAATATTGTCTTTCACATTATCCCAGATTTCTTAATTAAATTCCAAAAATTCAGTCTGAGAGGGTCCATGCTCTCTGCTTTTTTTCTGCCTACTGACTTTCCCTATCTCTTGAAACTCTTCACAAATAACAAATCATTTAAACAGTTGCAGTTAGAATTGATTGTTTAACCCAAATTAGTAATAATTAGATAAATGTAAGCAGACTTCAAAGAACAGGAAACCTTTACATTTAACATGTATCTGCCACTATTTGTTCTACTGAATCAGCATGGTGGTGTAGAGATTGGCCTTTAATTATCTGTCATCTCTTTTCCTATAAAGAAAAAATTTGCCTACTAGTCTGTCCCAGACATAGATTTAAGGTTGTTCCATCAGGTTGCAAGGGAAGTAGACTGCACATACTCAGTCATACTATTAGTTTTTTATTTCCCTTCCAGTTGAAGCTCATGACTGCTTCACAGAAACTGTAATCTTGCTCACTTCTCATCTTCTGAGGGAGTTCTTCTCCAGATCAAGGGGGAAAGAATTCTATCACTTTAAAATAAACAAACAAAAACCCCAGTACTTCCTAGAACCAGAGATCATCACAAGCAGAACCAGTCCTGGCCAGAATAGCAGAGAGAATTCAGATAATATGCTTTTTGTAGTCCTCAACTCTCATGCTAGAGAAATGCTGAAAAGAAGGAATATTTTTGCTTTGTTTTACTTTGCTATGAATGACCTTCTAAGAGAGGAAGTAATGAAAGGTGTAGAAATGAAATGATTAATGACTTCATTAAACATCTTGATTTGCTTGACTTCCCTTACTATCCAGAGAAGGCAGTTCTGATCTAGGAATCAGAATCAGCCAACCTGATTCTGAGCATCCTTTGAGCTTGACATACCAGAGATCCTTTGCAGTGTTTGCTTATTGACGCCTGAGCTCCCTCTGAGGGGCCAGCAGCCACAGAAGTGGTTCAGACTGGCTAATGCTGACCCTCACCAAACTCAGAGGCCACTAGGGAACCTTCTACTCTACCCACTTCCCCTTCCCCAGAAGAGGTCTGGTAATATTCAAGAAACAGCCCAACCCAAGAGACTAATGGACAAACCAATTAAGCCACTGGGATTATCCACCCTTTTTCCCACTCCCTTCCCTATTTATAGTTTTTTGTCTTTATAACCCCTGCTGCCTAACTCTACCCAGAGCTCAATTCCAATTGCTATCAGCTTGAGAGAAAAAGCTAAACTAGAGCTGAAAAGGAAAAAAAAAAAAAAGGAAGCTTTTCTCTATTTGTTGTCCGGACCCTTGACACAGACAATCTCAACCTTATCTGATCTTCCTCCTGATTCCCCTTTGGCCTACATTGCTTTTCTTTGTCTCTCTGTCCCTATTCTTGTTTTTCTGCCTCTGTCACTGTCTCTGTTTCTCACTGTCTCTCTTTGTCCCTGTCTTTATCTCCTTCTGTCTATCTGTCTCTGATTTTTTTTTTTGTCTCTTTCTTTTTGTTTTTGTCTTTGTCTCTCTTCTATAAACCTAGCATGATAGTTTGGAGAGAGCATTGATTTTAGGGTCAGGAAGATCTGGGTCCAAGTCCTATCTTGAAAATTGAATTGCCCTAGTTAAGTGACCTTGGATAATTCACTTAATGTTTCAGTGCTTTAGGGAACGCTATAAGACTATAAGTTACAGAGAAAGCTGGGATTTGTTTTAGGTAGTGTAAGCTTTGAAATCACAAACATGGTTCTAAAAATTCAAACTATATATATATGTATATGTATATATATATGTGTGTGTGTGTGTGAGTGTGTTGCTTATAAGTAAGATAGAATTTCTAACCCCCCCAAGTTTATGTTTGCTAGTTTTAGTTAAAAACTTCTGTTACTTGAGAAAAGAAGTACAGAAACCCAGCGTAGCAAAATGTGTGCTGACAGCAGCTTGAACCAGAAGAGATTATTAAATTTTCAATATGACCCTTATTTTTTGTTTTTGTTGATTATCCAAATTTAAATAATATGGGATGAAAATAAAATGATGGAGAAAATATTAATAATATAAATTAAACTTTCACATATTCCATGCATGCATTTTTCCCTCTGATAACTAGTTGTTAAATATTTTTCTGTACACCTTTGGGCCCATCCCTCACATTCAGTTAATCACATTTTTAAAGGCTTTTTATTTTCAAAACACATGCATAGATGTTTTCAACATTCTCCCTTGCAAGACCTTGTGTTCCAAATGTTTTTCTCTCTCCCGTCCTACCATCCCCTCCCCTAAGTGGCAAGTAATCTATCTTAAACATGTGAAATTCTTTTATACATATTTCTGCAATTATCAAGCTGCACAAGAAAAATCAGATAAAAAAGGGAAAACATGAAAAAGAAAACAAAATGCAAGCAAACAATAGCAAAAAAAGAAAACATTTGTGTTGTGATCTACACTCAATCCCCACAGTCATTCTGGATGTAGATCGCAAGACCATGAAAACTGGCCTGAATCACCTCATTGTTGAAGAGAGCCATGTCCATTAGAATTGATCACCATATAGTCTTGTTGTTGCCCTGTACAATGATTATTTAGTTTATTTGTGTCTGTTTATGACCCCCTTTGGCATTTTCTTGGCAAAGATACTAGAAAGGTTTTTCTATATGTCTTTCTCCAGGTCAATTTACAGATGAGGAAATTGAGGAAAACAGGATTAAGTGATTTATCCAAGCTCACACAGCTAGTAAGTATCTGAGGCCAGTAAGTGTCTGAACTCAAGAAGATGAGTCTTTCTGATTCTAGGCCCAGCACTCTGTCCACTGAAGTTTTCCATAAATAACTAGCTGTCACCTAGTGAATCAGCTAGCAGTGTTCCTAGGGAACAATTATGAGGAATTGTGACTTTGCTAGAGAGGAAGTTTCCAAGAAGTGGAAGGAGGCTATATAGCTAAGGATAGCTTACAGGCCTTTGTGTAGAGTTCAGTAAGAAGATAGCAAGGTACTAGAAGTGAGATGGTCACTACTATGAGCTAAGAAAAATTATTCCTATTTCAATATTTTCTTAAGAGACTTGGATTATCCTGATCCCCATATCTAACCCCAACTCTCCTTAAGTCCAATCAAATATAATTTTGAGAGGCAGTAGTTTTCTTTTTGAAATCCCTTCTTTCACAGTCCAATAAAAATGATTTTCTTTGCTTTTATTGAACAATATGTCATATTACAAAGTGTTAAGAAAGTGAGAAGGAGGCTTAAGTAACCAGCTGTCTATCTTTCCACTGGCCTGCAAAATGATTTAAAATGAATTTTCATCTGTGAAGATAGGCTTTCTCAGTGACAGATTGATAAAATGGATAAATTTGGTTTCTTCATTTCTTAAAAAATAAACAAAAAGTCAAACCCCACAAAAATGTTCAAATACTATGAACTATTCTTCCATAGAAACTTTCTTTGTTCTAATAAGTCACTACTCAAGGCCAGTTCATTCTATATCTTGCCACCAGACCTAGATGAATTTGGAGGGGAAAGTGAGGTAGGTGACCCTGCACAGACCTCCCTCACATAGATCCCATTCACCTGCTTATCTGTCATTGTATCACCTGCTGATATTGTGATCCTCTTCAAGAACTAAGGACAAACAACAGGTGCTCTTAGAGATGCTTTTGGTATCATTATCAGTTGTTGTGGTGGAATATTGAGTCATGTCCTTCCCCTCCTCTCACTCTTGTGAAATGATTAATGAGTTTCACTTTTTATGTCCCAATATGGGATGGCTATAGGTTTCCAATCTAAGTCTAAGGCTTCAGGTTTGTGCTTCAACATTCAAAAGATAAGGCAGGAAATTGCTAGGTGGATTTTTGTTTTGATTCATTTTATTTTATTTTGATAGATGAAGTAGGACAATACAAAAAAAAAATGATGAGCTTGGAAAAATTCAAATCCATGTACTACCACTTGATTCTTTGTGAACTTTTACAAGTGGCCCACTCAAAATCAATTTCCTCTACTCTGCACTAGATGAATTCTAAAGTTCCATTTTTGACTTTAAATCTATGATTGATGGCAGAAAAATATTTTAGGATTTAAAAATCATCTTACAGATCATCTTGTTGAACTTTTTCTTTTTAAAGATTAGGAAACTGGGGGCAGCTAGGTGGTACAGTGGATAGAACACCAGCCCTGAAGTCAGGAGGACCTGAGTTCAAATCTGGTCTCAGACACTTAACATTCCCTATCTGTATGACCCAGGGCAAGTCACTTAACCCCAATTGCCTCAGCAAAAAGCAAAAAAAAAAAAAATTAGGAAACTGAGGCTCACAGTGGGGAAACTGGTTCAAGATGGCCTAGACAATACACATTAGAGCTAAGAGTAGAACCAATTAACTCTGACTTGAAATCCAGCATATTTCTAGGACTGGCATATCAGTCATTACAAAGGAGAAGGCAAATTCTATAGCACATCTTTTTGGTATGATGACTCCTTAAATTTCTAAAAAGGGATCATTTTTTATCCAGTGACAAAATCTGGTCTGTTTCTATATATTTTTATCATGCATCTTATGTCAGGAATCTAAAGAAGTTATTGTTCTTTAACATCCCTTTCAATTTCCTGGATTTTTTTGAAGGGAGGGGGGAGTAGTGACTTAAGTGTGTCTTCACCATCAAGCAGAAGATATTAAATAAAACACTATAATGAAACCACAGATTTTATGGCAAATTCTGCTCTGGATTAGCTTTGTAACCTTGGTGAATCATATCACTTCTCTGACCTTTAGAGTCTTGTAGAATGAGCTTAGGTTGAGGGGATATTCAGAGTAATAATAACATATTTAAAATAAAATCTAAAAGAAATTTGAGTCTTTTGGGAATTTATATAAATAAATAAGTCACTCTGAGTAAGTCTGAGATCTTTAATTCTAGTGACATGATAGCTATAATATTTTTATTATGCAGAAATAAACAAAGAATAGGATAACTGGAAGAAAACCTAGAAATCATCTATATTTTGCAAATGAAGAAATTAAAGCCCAGAAGATTGGTCCAGTCATTTAACTAGTTATTTCTATAGTTTTATCACATTAATATTTGTCTATTTTTATATGTAAGTGCCTTAAAGGCAGAGATCAGATGTATAAATTGTTTTGTATAATAACTACTCTCACACTTTATAAAACAGATATTTCTGGCATTCTCAACAAGAGTTATAGAAGAGTAACTTAATTTGCATTAATTAATGTATTCTCTATTTGAGGCAGAGTGTTATAGCGGAAAAAATGCTAGAGTTAAAGTTGGAGGATGTAAGTTCAAATTCCAGTTGTTTCAATTATTACCTGAGGAACTGTATCAATAATTCCTTTTTTTTCTGAGTTGTTGCTTTTTCATCTCAAAATCAGGAGGTTGGACTAAACGAGTGCTAAAGTACTTCCTGTCTTTAAAGTTGTGATAATACTAACCCAGCTCTTCCCCTCTCTTTTGAGAGGGTTTGGATATTAAAAAATTAAATACTCTTTGATAAACTATTAAAATATGATGTATAATTTTGATGACATTAATATTGGATGGGCTTAGTAAAAAAGATTGCCAGGATATCTCAACCTAGAACATCAACCTATTTCTCTTTCCATTTCCCTCAAACCTTATGAAAATTCTATTCATTCTTTAAGGTTCAATTCACATGTTAGCAAGTCCTATCAATATTACCGTTATAACATCTCTCAAAAACAGCTCCTTCTGCTCTCTGACACAATTATCACCCAGGAACTTGTCACCTTACATCTTGACTATTGCAATAGCTACTGGTTCTTTTCCCACTCTTGGCCATCCTCTACTCAGTGCTAAAAGTGATTTTCCCTAAAGCACAGGTCTGGACTTGCCTCCTTTCCCCCTCTATTTAATAAACTCCAGTAGCTCCCCATCACCTCTGGGATCAGTTTTAAATCTTTTTTTTTTTTTTTTTGGCTGAGGCAATTGGAGTTAAATGACTTGCCCAGGGTCATACAGCTAGAAGTGTCTGAGATGAGATTTGAATACAGATCCTCCTGGTTTCAGGATTGGTGCTCCATCCATTGGGCCACCTAGCTGCCCTTCAATTGTTAAATCTTGTTTGGCATTCAAAGCCTTCTCTAACTTGGCTCCCTCCTCCTTCCAGTCTTTTATCTTACTTTGCCATCAATCACTTTGCTATACAATGACTTTGGCTTCCTTGCTGCTCCTCATGTAACAAACTCCTCCTCCTGATTCCAGCCATTTTCACTGGCTGTCCCCCACTCTAGGAATTTCCTTCCTCATCTCTATTTCCTGGCTTCCTTCAAGTCTCAATTAAAACATCACCTTGTGCAAAAAAAGTCTTTCCTAACCCCACTTAATGCAAATACCTTCCCTCTGTTTATCATCTTCCATCTATTTTATATGTGTTATGTGTAAATATTTGTGTCACCTGCTGTCATTATTGTCATTATTGTGTAAAATTCTTAAGATTAAGGACTGCATTTTGCCTTTCTTTGTATACCTAGCATTAGTATAGTCTCTGACACATGGAAGGCAACTTAATAAATGCTTATTGACTGCCTAAACAATTAACAAGTACATGTAGGCATTGTGCATGATTCTGTGGACACCAGAACAAAAAAAAAAAAATGAGACTTACTATCTTGAGTTGCCTAGGCAATTGCTATTGCTTACAGTCTCAGAAAGGGCAGTGGCAGAGGGAAGGGAGAGTATTTGACACGAGGAAAATTAAAATACCATATTAAGAGTTTTTTTCTTAGAACAAAATGTTGCTTCTTTTCAATTTCAGTCCATTGCTACATGTTCTCCATTTGAGTCCATTCAAATAAGTCTATTTTCTCTTCTATTTGACATTTAATTATGTCTCATCTTATCCTGTTGCATTTTACTACATTAAATCCAAAAAAACATTTATTAAACATTTATTGGATACTGGACAGTAGGCAGGGCACATAAACACCCCTGCCTTGAATATCTGAATCTACTTATATGATACTAATATGGGGGATTCACCCATCATACCTCTTACACTTCACACTCTGTTCTAGGTCACTCAGGAAGCCTCAGTATAACACATGGCTAAACAAATTCTTTTAGGGTGCTAAGGGTAATTCCACTGTAAAGTCCTACTCACCATTACATTTCTTGAGCATCTAAGTATGATGTCATTGATTTAAAGTAAGTTACTCTGAATGATTATACGTTTATATCATGAGCAAGCCATTCACAATAGAGCAAAATGAATATTAGCAGCACTCATATGTTAAAGCAATAGCAAGAAAAATAGGGGAAGAAGGGAAAAGAATAGACATTTATTTAATATCTACAATACTCCAGACACTGTGCTAAGAGCTTTAAAAATAATATCTCCTTTAATCCTCTCAAGTTGTTATTATCCTTAGTTTACCAATGGGAAACTGAGACAAACATGTTAATTAACTTGCCCATTTAGCAAATGTTTGAGACTGTATTTGCATTCAGGTCTTCCTTACTCTTGGCTCAGAGCTCTATCCATCTCGCTCCCTCTATAAATATATCATAACAAAAATATAAACTTTCATTTATGATCTCAGCATCTTTTGGGGGAAAATGACCATTTATTTCCAGAAATCTAGCAAAGAAGTACAAAAGGGAAGGAAGCCCATAGGATAAATCAAAAAATGTAGACTTCAATACCATTTCTCTCCTAACTGCTTCTTTTCTGTTCCTCAGTGCTCTTCAGATAGGAAAATCATCTTTTCTTCTTCTGTAGAACTGACTGGTTCCAGATAATTTCTCTTTTTCTCTAGAATAGATATTTACGAATTATCTCAACTCACAAGCAACATTAAAAAGTTCTGGAGAAAGTGATGTTTTCTTAATTTGCCGGGCAATTATTTTTAAGGCAAAGAACTGCAAAGCTCATTAGGGTAGTTCTTTCTAGGCAATGCTGGTAATGCCAGTCAGAGAGTTCCCCATCAAGGTGCCGTTAATCTACATATAAATGCAGAGAAACAGATATTGAGCCTTTATCTCCTTTTTTATATTTTCCTCTCAAACCAAAAGTGGTAGCAGAGTGAACCACAATTTTAATTCTCTTTGAAATTTTCATTGTCATTCCTAAAAATTGGGGCAGACTATAGAGGCGTTATTACTTTTTTCTTCATGGACATTGTGCCTTCCTTAATTCTAAGATCATATCAAACTAAATTTATGACAATAAAGCAATAGTCCCTCAGACTGGGGTGGCAATCTACTAAATGTCCCAAGGTATAAACCAGGAAAGCCTATCATATTCGTTGGGTTCAAAAAGAACTGGGATGAATAACTGTGACTTTTGATTAATGTTGGAAGTAAGAATGAACAGGAATCATGGTAAAAGCCATCTGAATAATTTAATTTGTATTTTATTGGTCACTGATAGGAGTGTATACATTGTAAAGAAGGTACAGAAGGGGAAGTAGAGGGATAGGCATAGGAGAGCCAGAATCACTATCTTTAGAGCCAAACCCTAAATCTCTTCTTGGTGGTAAGGATATGAACTTGCCCAGTTACAGCAGAAAGCACTTGTCTGTCTCCTGTTTGGGGTCTGTCCTGGGCCAGATGTGGTCACAACCTGCATAAATGCTGCTTATTCATATAGTCAGAGATATAAACAGTGCTAAGTCCTTTCCCATATTGGGAAAAAAAATGCCTAAAAAGGGAGGGAGACAGAAAGAAATTTTGGGTTTTGAGTATTTTTAGGCTTTTATTTATTTATTTAAAGATGCAATTATGTTTATTTGATTTTTTTTTATTTTTAAAATAGGCTTTATTGCTACTGCTTCATTGCTACATTGCAAAGAGAAAACAGGAGTGCATAATGAAAGCCTCACACTATTCAAGAAGCCAAACCTGATGTAAAGCATAATTAGGAAAGAAGCCATGCCAATTGTAGGAGAATGTTTCACAGAACAGATGCTCCTCCTTCCATTTTCTGTAGATGGCTTTGATTTTGTAGGGTTTTTTTAAGCTTAAAATGGAGATTTAAAAAATTGAGAGAGAGAAAATTTAAAGAAGTACTCAGTTTGACTGACATACCAAAATCCTTCCATTAACTGCTAAACCCTGAACAGATTAATGACATAGTCCCCATGTGTGAAATGCATACTGTGATGAATTAAATGAGGTCTTTAACTAGGGTATTCTTTTAGGCTAAATAGAGCTCAGAGGGAAATTCCTGCCTTGCATATTAGTCATTGAGGTAGTTAAGAATTATACTGTTTGTTTCCTGCACTAATTTTCTTTTGAGTATTTGAGTTGCCTGGGAGTCATTTTAGGTGTGAGACCAATTAACTGGTGCCCTAGGAGAGCTGAATTTAGACCTGATTAGCTTTGTGGTTTGTAGCAAAGTCATTTCTTTATGGATCCATTATCCAGATTTTGGAGAATAAGGACTGAGGGAACAGAAGATTTTGCTATCACTTTTCATTTCTCAGAGAATTACTTGTAGTTTTTCTCAAATATCCATTTTCTTAATTTTAACCAGATTGTAAGTGAAAATAAGTATCATCAACACAAATATTTCTGTGTATGATATAAAGCAGAATGTAGATTATCATGATTGTTAGAAAATGTGTTTCCAAAGAAACTTTTCTGATATTATGTGGAGAATGCTACACTTTAGAAAGATTTATAGATATAAGTTAAAACTTTTAATAAACTTGCATTTAAAGAAGTTTTTCTTTACCTGATGGATGTTTTAAAACAGACTGTTGGAACTAATTTTATGTAAGAAAATTGGATTTCCATCCAGTCGGATTTCTATTTCCAGATTTTTTTTCGGGGGGGAGGGGAGGTTGCATGGTGGGAGAAAAGACAAGCTGAAGAAGGAAAAATAAGATGTAGGTTTAATTATCAAGATGACTTAGATGATTTTTAGAGTTGTGACAAAGTCCAGAAATTGATTTTTGAGAGGATGTGAAAAGTTGAAGAAAGAGAAGCAGTAGAGATGAAGGGGGAAAAAAATAATAATTTCAGCAGGGGGTCTTAAGCAGAGAACGAGAAAATTTTTAAAAAAGAAAGTTGGTAAGGAATGCTAACACTTGGTAAGATAATTTAAGTAGACAAGGGAAAAAATTGGATGTTGCTTTCAAAGTACAAAGTACAAAGTAGAATGGGGTGATTCTCAGGCAAAATATTATATAGTTTGCAAGTCACTATATTTCTTGTGTTTGCTTAATTATGTTTTTGGTTACAAAGAAAGGTTCTGTTGTAGAGATAGTGAAATTGGGAGGAGTCTGAAAATAAATGTGATGTTCTATAAAAACAAAAGTATCGAGAAAATATTTTAAAATATATAAATAGGGAAATATTAAGATTTTAGTTGTAATTGACGGGTTCAATTCATCAAGTATAAAGGAAAGTCAGCCTCAGTTAATATGTTATTTTTGAGCCTTTACTACTGATACTTAAAAAGATATTGTTGAATATGAAGGATAACACAGGATTGAAGGAAGGGCAAATATCTCAATATTTAAGAAAGGACAGAGAATGGAGTTTCTGGATTACAAGCCAATTAGTTTGAGTTGGTTTCCAAGGAGGAAAAAAAAAAGACACTATTAAACAGTAATTTCTTGTAAATTTCTAGAAGCAATGATAATAATAATAATACCTTCCTAAAACTTCTTTTTCATTAAAATAATGTCTCTTCTGAACTTTGCTATTTCTGTTGTTCTACCTCCTTGATGTTATCTGAATTCATGCTATATATATGCAATCAGTTGCCGAATCTTATTATTTCTACCTCCTCAACATTTAATATGTATATTCCACTTCTCTCCACTTACACAGCTATCATCCTCATTTATATCACCATCACAGATTATTGTTATAGCCTTCTAATTGGTCTTCCTCCCTTAAACACTTCTCCTTCTTAAGCACTTTCCCATTCCAATCATCCTATCAATCACAGATGTCAAAGTGATTTTCCTAAAACATAGATCTGCTGTCGTCATTTGTCTATAGTGACTACCTACTACTTTTAGGACAAAATATAAACTCCTTTATTTGTCACTTAAACTCTTCCTAATTTTTTCTTTTCTTATCTTTTTGGTCTTCTTACACATTTCTATCTTTCAGGTACTCTTAGCGATTATTATTTTTTCTTTCTCAACATTAAAGGAAATTTCTAGTGGTTCTGTATTTGATACTGTGCTAGTTAAAAACAAAACAAACCAAAAACATGCCAAAAAAAACACCTTTGATTCATATATAGGAATAATGATATGCTTTAAAAAGTTGGCAGATGACTTAAAAATGAAATTCATTCCATCAGAACTTGAAAATTTTTTGACAGGTTGCAAACTTCGTCTAGGACTAATATGATGGATTTTACAACGGATAAATCATAAGACTGGGTTGAAAACAATCAATTTTACAAATCCAAGATAGGGGAGGAATGGCTAGATAGATAACTGTCCATCTGAAGTCAATAAACATTTATTAAGTATCTACTATAGGGTAGGATTGTGCTTACTGCTCAGAAAAGAGGTAGGCATTATTGTCACATTCAAATACTTGAAGAACTCTTACTTACTTGGAAGAAGGAAGAGACAGTTTTTCTGACACTAAAAAGCAGAATTACTATAGGAGAAATTAGTGGAAAGTTCAAAGAAGTAAACTGAGGTTTCATTTAAGGAAAAATTTCCACAAAATGGACCTCTCTAAAAGTGTAACTGTCTATGTGTTATGTAGTCACATGCACAGGAGGTCTTCAACAAAGGTCAATTGATAAATTGTCCTGTAGATTGTAAAGGGATTTCCTATGTAGACAAACCTTGCCTGAGATATTCTTCCACCTCAGAGATTCTGTTATTCGATATTGTGTATTACAGAAATTCTGTATTTCTAGACTGGTACTCTTCGTTTTACCCAAGAAATGGGGTCTTGAAATGTTTTATCTGAATCAATTTTTGAGAAATTTAATCAATTATAATGCAAGTATCCACTCTAGTTTGTCTTTTAAGGATACCATATTATGAATCCTCTTGTATAGGGAAAAATCCTTTGCCTGAAAAAAATGTATGTAATATATGATAGCAACTTTCCATAATTCATTGTACCTATCTAGGCCAACAACTATTACTTTCTCTTCCTTTTTTAACATCCTGCAATCTGATTTCTGACCCCCATGTCCTCAACAACTCTTTTCCATTCCACTCTATACTAAAATTACTTTCTTTAAGATTAGCAATGAAGGATATTGCCTTTATACTAAATCCAATCTCTTCTTGAATCTAATCCTTCTCCATTTTTCTATGATGTTGGATTCTGTTTATCAAAACAGAGAAATAATTTATTTGGACTTCTATTTCAATCAATATTAATCAATTTGATAGAATCATATCAAAAATCTGTTTAGCTATGAGCTAAAGATTCTAAATTTACTTGCTTAACTATAGGAAGTGAACTAAAGGCCTTCCACCCTTGTTTTGTCTTGTGATGCTAACCAAGCCCTGCTTGACAGAGGTGATAATTACATAGAAGGTCCCCCAAAACATGTTGTGCCTTTGAACCAATCATTTGACCAATAAGAGCAGATGTCTATTTTACAATCACTTACTTAGGTCACTGACTATGATAGTTTGCTCTATTTCCTCCTGTCCAAATTAAGGAGAATCCTGTCCATTTCATGTGGAGATATTCCTTGCTTCACCCAACTTGTGACTCTGCTGACATATTATTTTGCTTATTCAATGGAATTATTCTGTATTTAGCTTAGCTGTTCTGGAATGACTGGACGGCTAGCCCTTTGAAAATAAGGCCTCGGAAAGAGATGGTATCTCAGATTGTGAGAAAGATCTGAGGTCCATTTCATTACAGGGGACCATGGATTCTTTAATAAAGTGAAATTGGTTCAGATTTCTGTTTCAATTTCTTTTATTATAGGTCGGATAATTATAATATCCACACAAAAAAACAAAACTAGGATTTGTATAGTGCTTTAAATTTTACACAGTGCTTTACAATCTTATTAGAACTTATCTGCAACTCTTAGTTGGTAGGTGCTTTTTATTCTCCATTTTACAGTTGAGGAAATTGAGGCAAACGGAGATTAACTGATTTGCCCAAATTCATACAGCCAGTATGAACTCAGGTATTCCTGATTCCAAGTCCAGCACTCTATCCACAGAGTCACTTTGGTGTTGCTAATCCCCATACTTACACATCTCTTCATGCCCCTATTAATTTCCTCTCTCTGTCTTTGTTTCCAAAAATATAAGGAAGAAAGGAAGGCAGGAAGAAAGGCAGAGAGACAGGGGGAAAAGGAAGGAAAGAAAGGAAAGAAATAGGGTTTAATTTTAATTAAATTTGTGTCTTTTGGGTTTGATCCATTAATCTTGAGCATTTAGTCCTTTTTAGACATGGTTAAATACTATAAATACACAGGATTTACTGCTGGAAGGACATTATTTTGGGGATCACATAAAGAGTAAGTGGAAGAAATAGGCTGTCAAGTCAAGTCTTGAAACTAAAAAATCACCTAGGCTATTGCAGGTGGCTAGGTGGGGAAAAGTGAGGCTGGTGGCTTCACATGGCCCTCCCTCACTTAAATCCAATTCACTTGCAAATCAAGGCATCACTTTCCTGACTTCTTGGCTCTCTTAGGGAAAAAAAAAAAAAAAGACAAACAGCAACAATGATTTTTTCCCCTGCACAGTAACAACCTCAAGAAATGGGAAGATTCAAGTTATCTTGTTTATAATCTTCAATTAATTTTATTTAAAAAAAGTTATCCCTTCCACTCAACCTTATGTTTGCAGCTAATTTGAAGTATCAGATTAAATCACTTAACAGTATTCATCTGTAATTGTTTTGTAAATTAGCAGCTTTTACTCAGAATCTATCTCTGCTTCTATGCAACTTAAAAGGAAAAGTCATTATAAGGAAGAGCAGTCTTCTGAGGTTTCTGCAAAGCTGGTCCTGACTTTACTTCCCATTCATTTGGCTCTCTTAACCCAAATGAAGGGAAATGATAAAGACAGGTGGTTATATATAATTTCTTTCTCTGACACTAACACTTGTCATTTCCCCCATGAGGTCTAAAAGACTTTAACAAAGTCTTGAAAAGATTTTAACTAGTCTCTAGTGGTGTTTACAGCCACTCAGAGGTAGGGGTAAAAGAGGGAAGAGAGCAAGAAGGCCATTTGGCCTAAAGTCTTCATAATCAGAGGGCCCAAATTTAATGAGCAAAGACCTGTCAATGTGCAACTTGATATATGTAGGATTTCTCCATCATACAATCTCGCATACTACAGCAACACTACACAAAAGTTAGATTAATTTTTTTTTTAAACTCTCAATGGCTAATGTATTTTGAATTCTCATCAATTGGAGAATAGCTAAACAAGTTTTGGTAAATGATTGTGACTAAATACTACTATACTTTAAGAAATGGTGAGCATTGATTTTAAGGGGGAAAAAAAAGCATTGAGAGGCTTGCATCAAATAATGAAGAGCAAAAGAACAGAACCAAGAGAACGACGTATACAATAACAGCAATATTGTTCAAATAACAACTCTAAATGACTGTTATTCTGACCTATGAAGAAAGATGTTATCCACCTCTAGAGAAAAAACTGACAAATAGAATTATGCATAGTAGGATTTTACATAGATACACATATGTATATTATATATGTTCTATATGTATATATATATAGATGTATATATGCATTTATGTATTTGTATCAAATGGTGACCCTCTTTAGTACAGATTGGGAAGTGAGAGGGAGACAGTTCAAAACTTAAAATGTAACAGGAATAAATTAAAATTTTAAAACAACATAGTTTCAGAGGAAAAGGCTAAAAAGCACTTTAAAATATAATTGCATTTCAATTTTTGGTGACTTTTTGTGTATCCTCATTGTTTTATTAATACTAAAAGTTGTAAAAGCTATGGAGGGTTGGGGCAGGGAATAGGGATGGTCTTATAGAATTCTTTGAATGTTACAAGTACTACCCCTCATTTGGGGAATGACTAAACAAATTGAGGGTAAACTAATATAATGGAATATCACTGGATCTATAGGAAAAGACAAGTCAATGATATAGAGAATCATGGGAAGATATATGAAATGAGGATAAGTAAAGCAAGCAACAAAGATAATATATGCAGTGATACAGTAATACAAGTGGAAAGAACAACCTCATCCTCCTCCAAAAAATAGACTTAAATGCTCTTTTATTATGACCCAATATGGCCTTGAAGAAGATATGGGTGTGAGGTGGGAGACCATATCTATGAAACATTACATCTACTCTCAGACTTAATGTGCTGTTTTACAAAATGTCATTTCCACCCTCCCCCAACCTCCCACCCCCTTTTTTTCCCCTTTCTTTTCTGTTTTATTCTTTGTTACAAGACAAAGGTGGGAGAAGAGGAGGATATATATTTGGAAATGAAAGTGAAGTATAAAAAGACAAAAACACAAAATGCAAAAATATCAATTTTTAAAATTAAGGAGATTTTATTTTGATTCAAGACCCATATTCTAGGGTGGCCTATATTCAGACATGCAGTATATAGAACCCATTCTTTCCTCCTCCTTCCTTACATCCATTTCTCATTAGCATGATCACTTTAGAGTGACTCAGGAAGGAGAAAAGAGACACAAACAAAACTGAGTCATTTTTTTGCTAATGATAGCAGCTCGGGGTAGAAAATTTTGAGGGAAGTAGGAGGTTGAAATCATTGACTAAAATAAACACTTCTCAATCTACCTATGCAGATTTAAATACTTAAATGGATCCAAGCTTTCATCATTGCAGGTAATCAAAGCAATGAAATGAAATGAAAGTGTAACCTATTCCATGCTTTCTCATACTGTGATTCCTATCTGTGTTTTTACATAAATTCTCCATAGAGCTGGAATTATTAACATGTATGTAATGGGACTCTCTTTGGCAGTCTGATAAAGATTGTAGACCACCAAATCAGAATAATGTTTTTAAATGCATAAAATAAAATATATTGGATACAAAGGAAACCCAATTATTTTGAAATACAAATATCAAAATATTGAAAAAACAAGTTCACAGACCCCAAGTTAAAGCCCTCTGCCATAAAGGGCATCATACCAACTTGAAAAGAACAGTTTCAGTCAAATAATGAGGATAGAAGCCAAATTGCAAGGGTTGAGAAATCAGTGTGAGGTATAAAACTGTAGGCCACAAGTTGAGACAGCTTTTTTCCTCCTAGGAATTTGGCTGTGAAAGTGAAGAGAAATATACAATGTTAACTTGAAAAAGATGGCAGGATCATATGAATGTTTTTAAAGGATTGAAGAAATGAGTGTATGTTTGTGAGCAGTAGGGAAGGAGCTTGTAAATAAAGACAGATTGAAAAATTGAGAGAATGGAGTTGATTTAAAAGGCATAGTCTCTGTCTCCCTATCCTAAGGCTGTTTACAAACTGCTGACAATAATGCCTGGATTTCCTCCCTTATTAAAAACAAATCTTACTTTCCTGCCTTCAAGCTATTATCCTACCTCTCTTCTCCCTTTCTCAAATTCTTAAATAAAGCTAAGATTCATTGCCTCCATTTCCCTACTTTACAATAATTTCTCAACGCCCTTAATTTCCAACTCTGCCATTCTCCTGAAACCTGTCTCCAAGTTATGGAATCTACTCTTAATTACCAGATCTAGTGACCTTTTCTCACCCTTTATTCTTCTGCATCCTCTATGCAGTTTTAGCATTTTTGACTATTCTTTTTTTTTCCACGATGCTCTCTCCCCCTTTTATTTTTTGGTTAGTTTTTTCAAACTGGGATTTGCATCTCACACAATTTGGGAGCCACTAATGTGACCTGCTGCATTTCCATCCTGGGCTATTTCTCCCCTTCCCATCTTAAGCATCTTGGTAGCCTTTCACTCCTGGTATTCACCATATGGGTTCTGGATTTAGTTCCTCCAATAGTACACAGCTCAGAACTCCTGAAGGAAAGCAATCCACCAGCCTCTGAATTCTCAGTAGTAGAATTTAAAGGCAAACTTTAACTTAACTCTGGGTTTTTTGTGACATTGCTTTCTACTGATTTTTCCCTTTCCTGTCTTGGTGAACTCTAGGGCTTTTCTCTAATCCTACCTTTTTTATCTCTTTATTCTCTTTCTTTCTTGATGATTCACCAGCTCCTATGGATTCACTTATCATTTCTATGTTTCTGACTCCCAAATCTACATATTCAGGTATCATTTCTCCTCCTGAACTCCAGTTCCAAATCACCAGCTGCCCGCTGTACATCCTCATCTAACTTACATGCCTCTCAAATTCAGTGTCTAAAATGGAACTCATTATCTTTCCCCTTATATATATGCCTGCTTTAACCTTGTCTATTTCTGTCATAGGTACTATCATCCTCCTAGCTGCTCAAGTTTGCAACCTTGGAGCATCCCTGACTATTCACTCTTTTTTCCCCACTCCCTCCACCTCCTTTCACATCTCATCAATTTCTAAATTATATAAATCCCACCTCCACTCTACCTTAGCATTAAAGTATTCTTGACTGAAAAGTCTAAGTTTCTCAGATCTGTACTCTCCCTTCTATTCATACAGACACCACTATAACTTAGGTCTTTATCATGTCCTATCTGGATTATTGCCAAATCCTCTTAATTGGTCTCCTTGCTTCCAATCTCTCAAGTCACTCTTCTACTTATGAAACTCTAGGGGTTCTCTACTGCCTCAAGGATGAAATATAAATTTCTTATCCTGTCATTTAAGGCCCTTCAAAATCTGCCTCCAAAATATCTTTCAAGACATTTTCTATTGCTCCACACGTAGTCTGTTCTTTTATTATTATTAAAACTTTTATTTGCAAAACGTATGTATGGGTAATTCTTCAACATTGACCCTTACAAAGCTTTCTGTTACAAATTTTCCCCCCTAATCCACAACTCTCCCCTAAATGGCAGGAAGTCCACTACATGTTAATTATGTTAAAATACTTGAAAAATCGAATATATGTATACATATTTCCATACTTATCATTGTACACATAGTCTGTTCTAAGCACACTTACCTACTTACTTTCCCACCATTACATTTCATTTTTTTTACCTGTTTGCCTTTACAAAATTCCCTCTGAATTTAATATCCCAAGATGTTTTTAAGCCTTCAGTTGTCCAGTTATACAGGATGCCATTCCTATTCTCCCATTCTGAGTTATTTGGCACTCTCTCCCTACCAATTACTTTGCTTTTACTTGTTTCTGTATATTTTGTATTACTCTGGGAGAATGTAAGCTCTTGAAATAGTTCTCTGAAAGTCCTAGCAATGTTTTTTTTTTTTTACAGGCCAATTCCTTCTAGATATTTCATTTGGATTAAGTGGCCCAGACTGGCCTATTTTCATTCCCCTTCCCTTTCTTTCTCCAGTCCTGTTTCTTAACTTTTCTGGATTTTAAAATCATGTTCCTGTTCTTGTCTCATTCTGGAAATTCCCTCAGAACCTGGGGTCTCCTCGCCCTGGTTACCCTGGAATACTCTACTAGGTTTCCAACAGTTTGGGATACCCTACCATTCTTACAGCCTGCTCATCCTGGAATATTTCTCTGCAAAGTCTGCCTCTAACCCTTTATCTCTTCCATTAACAGGTTTCCCCAGGTAACTGCATTTTGTGAAGCAGTCCAAACTGGTCTAAGGTTATTGCCCTTCTGGTCCACCTTTCAGGTTCTCTTTGTGTATTGTCTGCCTTCATTGGATTGTAAATTCCTTAAGGGCTAAATTCATCTTTCTTTTTTGTCTGTGTTTCTATCCCTAATTTTATCACAATTCTTGGAACATAGTAAGCAATACAATGTTTCTAGATTTTCCTTCCCTTATTCTTCTGTTAGGTAAGAGACTTGTTGTAATTATCACTAGTGCTTTGTATAGGGACTTACCCAAAATAGGTCTGTAATAAATGCTTGTTGATTGGAATAAAAATTGGATTTCAATATTGCATTGCCTTCTTTTCTCTTTTGATTAGAGAGGTTTGAAATACAAATTCAAATTCTTTTCTACAGTTAAAACAAACTTGATTAACAAAATTTATTTGGAGTCTACTCTTGTGCATTGGTCTGTAGGGAAAATCTAGGTTCCTAGCTCTCTCTTTGGAGTGTCTGTAGTTTTTTTCTCTTTCTGCACTTCAAGTCTGACTTATTTACCAAAAGAAGGATAACAAAAAATACCTATTAAAATTTATCTTTTTCATCTTGGTACCTCACCAAGAACTTGGCACAATAATTATGGTTAGGGAGTATCTTGAAAAAAGTCAAGATAAAGGAAAGACTAGTTACTTCTGCCTTTTGTCAAGCCATTATGACTCATTTGCTACTGTGCCATGATGTTATGGCCAATGTGGAATATGGAAATATCGGCATTTTCCAAAATCAAAGCATAATAGTAAGTGATCTCCATTTTAAATAACTCCAGATGAATAAAAACCACTAGTAAATGTTAGGCACTTCCTGCCATCATTTATTCAAAAATAGAAATTTCTGCATGGTGTTATATTGTAATCTAAACAAGACACCTCTATATGCTGCAGCACAAAATTAACCTTTATCTGAAAAACTATTCATGCTATGCTTATGTGACATCTGCTCTGAAATCTAAATTACCCATTGGCAAAGATCATTTGGATAGGAAAAGTGAAATAGTTTGTGGGAAAATGGAAATGAACTGGATTGGGTGACTGTAGAAGGTTGATAAATCAATCACTTATGTTGAAATACCTGCTACCATATTATGCACATGTCATATGACTCAGGTTTAAATATGAAGCCAATAATTTTACCTTAGATGTAGTAGACCATTATAAAGAGCTGCAATAATCACAAAGGTTCAGGAGGACCAGTATTGGACCTGTGTTCTTTTCTATTTTACAAGGCCAGGGAGAAGAATATGTTGGCAAAATGTCACAACTGGTCTGACATCAGCTTCTTGGGGGTTAGTATATTAGGTTGGCAATACTAACAAGGGAAATGATGGAGGTGGTGAATGGGGAACAATAAACACGGATGTAGGTGCCAGAGGTGTAATTGGATATGCAACAAGGGATCGGGATTGGTCATGATCTGGAAGGTTGCCAATTCCTTTCATAAATTTTTAAAAAAAAAAGTAGTTTCTAATCCTAGGATACTGATAGAAAGTCAGTCTTTGAGTAAAGAATAAGATCAACTTCTTCAGGATTTTCTGCTCAAGTCTTTATTTACTAGACCCCACTGTACATAGTAATGGACTATATTTTAGGTGATATTTTTTATAAAACATAAAAAGTTTTCCATTATTTATTTTTGTATTTATTTTTAACAATGAGGGATATGTCATACTTTGAATGAAATACCAGTGATGTGTTGGTTTCCTATTTGTATAATGATGTATTCATTTCAATAAGAAAATTAAGATGAGTTAGACAAGGACTCAATTTAATTGGTAGAATAAATTCTCAGTAGAAATTTCAGTGTATTAATATAAGGATAATTTTAAATGAGCTTCTCTGATGAAAACTAGAATGTGGACTGTTCTTTAAGATCAGCTGGTAAAAGAAAAATACTAGGACAAATTGATGAACATTCTCATTCTTCTATAGTTCTTTATCTGATCATTGTACAAAAAATTAAAGTTTTTTTTTCCTTGTATCACTTTCTTTTTTTTAATTAAAGCTTTTTATTTACAGAACATATGCATGAGTAATTTTTCAACATTGACTCTTGTAAAGCCTTCTGTTCCAAATTATCCCCTTCTTCTCCCTACTCTCTCCCCTAGATGGCAAATAGTCCAATACATGTTAAATATGTTAAAAATATATTTTAAATCCAATACAGTTATCTTGCTTCACCAAAAAAAATGGATCAAAAAGGAAAAATGAAACTGAGAAAGAAAACAAAATGCAAGCAAACAACAGAAAGAGTAAGAATGATATGTTGTGGTCCACACTCAGATCCCACAGGCCTCACTCTGGGTGTAGATGGCTTTCTTCATCACTGAACAAATGGAATTGGTTTGAAATATCTCACTGTTGAAGAGAGTCACATCCATCAGAATTGATCATCATATAGTATTGTTGTTGCAGTGTATAATGAACTCCTGGTTCTGCTTATTTCACTCAGCATCAGTTCATGCAAGTCACTCCAGGCCTCTCTGAAATCATCTGGTTGTTTATTACAGAACAATAATATTCCATGATATTCATATACCATAATTTATTCAGCCGTTCTCCAATTTATTCAGCCATTCTCCAATTCTTCCATTTTCTTGCCACTACAAAAAGGACTGCCACAAACATAAAAAATTAAAGTTTTATTTAAGTTCCAGCTCTATTTTCCTGAAGAAAGCCTATAGCACAAATATTGTTTTGGTTTTAGTGAATTGTATTATATTAAAAATAAAAGAAAATATTAATCTACTCACCAACAATGTGTTGATATAGATGTATCCTCTTGGGTTGTTTTTAGAAAAGCTAGAAGCAAAAGTTATTTATTCTCTGTATATTCCCAAGCCTATGTATAATGAATGATAGGGGATTTGGATCTTAGAAAACCACGTCATCAAATTTCAATGTAAAAAGGCAATATTTTACAGGGATAAAACCTGAATATAGGTTTAAAAAAGTCAATTAACACATAAATTTGAGATAAAAAAAAACCTTAAGGAAACTAGTATATGTGAAAAAACAAAAGTCTCTCTTTTTCTTTGGGTAATGGATCCACAAGTTATGGATTACTGGGTATTTTTTGTTTTTATTTTTGATGTGTGTATGTGTCTGTGTTTTGCCTTGCATGTTCCAATTTTAATCCCAATTACCATCTTTAGATTTCTTCATTACAGTACTCTTCATACAGATTCATACTCCATAGAATGCAAATTATCAGAATATTTTTTATATAAAAACTTCATTTTTAGTTCAACTGAAAATATTAAGAAATAATATCTTCTCCAGTCTAAAATCTTTTCTAGACTTTTCCCTTTCACAAAATGTGTAAGAGGTCAAAAATAAAAGCTAATGTAGAAGGAGAAATAGCATTAGTCCAGTTAAGATCTTTGCCTTCTCCATCCTCTAAAGTGATTGGTACTGTGAGCCACCTTTCTTCATTCAGAAAGGTTTAAAATATTGATCAAGGGGAGGAAGTCCTTTTACTCTCTGAGTGGAGTGGTTTAAAAAGAAATCAGATAGTTCTGTTTGGCAATTAAGTGACCATTGTTCTGGAAAATTATTCCAAGCTGCATTTTAATATAGTCTGACCTTTTTCCTTGGTCAAGATTCCTATAAATTTTAACTAAAATTGTCTTGAGGTAGAGAGATTCCTGGGAGTAAGCACTGAGGGGTGTTGGGGAGGATAGAATGTCAGTTTGGATATTTTTCTGTCTAAACAAGAAATGCTTGAATTTGGAAGAATATTAGCAATAAAAAATTGTTTCTGGTGGACGTGCTTAAAATGCAGAGGATAGCATTTTATGGTATTTTTATCTTTGAAAAAGTAACCATAGCCCTTAGACATCCCAAGTAACATATAAGTTCTCTACACTCTCAACCCCCTGAACATGGTAGGATTTCAGGATATTAAAAGAGTATGCTTAGAACATCCGTCAGAGAAGGAAAGATGCTAAGGATCAAGATGATCACGAGTCATGCCATGATAAGAGAGTTCAGTTTAAAAAGAACAGTTCTGAGGATACTATCAAGAGAAGATATTGTCAAGAGAACTGATGAAGGGTCATTATAATGAAAGAACTATTGAAAGTTCCACTGTTCTACTACTTGTCAGTACAAATAGAATAAAATATTCTTCCATCCCATATTGGAACACATATTTGGGGGTAGATGAGGGAAAGAATTGGGTATAATAAAGAAGAAAATTTACCACAAAATGAATAGGATCAGCGTGTAAAATGAAACATGAGAACTGTTTATTGGGGCTTAGGATCTAAATCAAGGAGACAGGTAATACCGGTACATCTGAAATAGATCAACCAAAATATATTCTTTCTTATCATGACAGAATATGGAATCTGAAAATAGTCGTATTATTAAAGATATGACATTCCTTCCCTCAGGGAAACACAGGAGACAAAGGAACTCTTGAGACTTTGAAAGATGCACAATTTTAAGTTATTAGTACTTTTTTCACCAACTCTGATTGCCATCCCATCATACTTTACAAGTTGTCCTGTTCCTCCCCTAAAGGTCAGTCCCTAATGACCAACTTTCTATACTTAGCTAGTCTTTCAAAAAGAGAAACACAGTTTATTGTTGAGTAGGTTTTCCAGCCTTGGTAGGTCAGACCTGTCACATTTATGCTTCATTGGTAGAGTACAGTTTAAACAAATTTAGCATCATTGATATGCCACAATGAGGCAATAGAATAGGGTTTTAGTGACAGGAAAATGGGATATAGCTGACAAGCTAAGATTTTTATGCTGGCTAGATAAGTCTAGTGGTTTAATTATGACTCAGAGACTAGACAGATATGCTTGGTTAAGGCAGAGGATCCAGGAAGCTTCCAATTTAGGAGAACAGGTATTTTTGGAAAATAGGTAAAGATACTGGGGAGATCTAGGAAGCAGGAAATAATTGGGGATTCATATGGTAAGGCAGCAAGTATTATAGAGAGAAATGGCAAAAGATAGTAGAATCTTAATTGTGGGGTTTAAGACAAGACTTTAGATCTTAGAAGGATTGACTAAAATAAGCCAGGAACTCAATCCTGAAGGAATGGGATTGGGTTTGAAGTAGGATATGAAGATAAACATTTCAGCATGAGGGAACAAGACACAGATTCCATGAATGGAACTGGAGAAATGGCAAGGCAAAATCATGAGGAACAAAGTAAAAATCCAGCTTCTAGAAATGTGATTTAAAAAAAAAAAAAGCAAAATAGAATCAGCATCAGCCTATCAATAGCAGTTTAGAGTCCTAGCTGTGGGTTCTGAAGAGATTTCAGATCTAGGTAAAAAGCAGGTCATCATACCAACCATTATACCATTCATCAATCAGAGAGCAGGCAACCAAATCAAGTCTGGGTAAAATGGCCTTCACTACATTTGACATTCTGGTTTATTTACAGAATCACAGAAAATCTAAGTTGGCAGTAATGTGAGAGGCTATCTACAAAAATTCTTGCATATGCACTATATGGTTATTAAATCTATATTAGGACTTTAAAAGCTTTATGTTTTCAGATGAAAACTTTCTTTTTATGTGGTAGAATTTTAGCTCCTCTATCATATTACAGAGGATGGGAATTTTCTCCCATATTTTTAAAAAATTGTTTCACTGTAAGACTGTTTTAATGTCAATGTATCAAGTGCATAGAGACCATCTAAAGAAAATAAATTGCAGCGCTGAAAATGACCAGAGACAATTCAAGGTTTGAGAGGGTTCATTTACAAAAGTACCCATGCTTATAATATGAGGGTCAAGGATACAGCAGCAGGACATGGAATATGCCTCCTAGTTGGTGAATGTTAACAGCAGGCAAAAAGAAAATGTTAGTATGCTTACCAGTAAGGAGTGGGGGGGAAGTAAATTCCAGTTTCATTTTTATATCAATTTTACTGAAACAAAATTTTTAACAAAACATTTTTTGGGTAACATTTTATATTGATAAAATATGTTCTCTCTGATTTCCAATCTCCAAGTTGCCCAAACCTTAGGGAGAGACATGATTAATTTTTTGCCTAGAGTCAGGAAATGTTATAAGAAACTCAATAGCTCAACATGGACTCTTTAGTAGACTTTCCAGTCAATTCCAGTTTCTGTCAGTGAGCTGCTTCTTTGTGAAATAGCTCCTCATTATTTATGCAAATTGACTTTAAATGAGAATACTTAACTAAAAGATTTGATCCCCATTTAATGAATGCTGTTACAAACATGTGTCCAGGCACTGTATGCATTCTTCTTTTAAGCTAATATATTTATTGTTGTAGGCTTAAGTCTTTTTTTTTTTAAACATCTATTTGAAAAGAGAGCTCATATTTGGGGCATTTCAGTAAAACCTTTTGTACAAACAGCTGTAGTAAAAAGAGTGTGTTAAAATTTAAGGGACCTGAATTCTAGTTCTGATACTGTTATTTATATGAACTTAAGCAGAGTATATATATGTTCTCTTTGATCTTCCTGAAACTTTGTGGTTTTGGAATTAAAAAAACAAAACAAAACAAAAACAAAAAACAACTTTAAGAAGTCCTCTAGTCTCAACACCCTCATTTGACAGACTAAGGCAGAGAATACTTAAATGACTTGCCCAAGATCACACAGCCAGAGCTTTGAACTCTGATCTTCTACCTCCAAATTTAAGACTTCTCATTACTCTACACTGCCTCCTCTCTTTCTGTAGCTGTAAATTGAAATGAAAGATTAAACCAAAAACTAGAACCAGAGAAAGCTTTCTCTCTCTCTAGAATTCTGTTTCAGTAGTTGGCTTGTTTCCTTTCACCCTACCCTTACCCTCGGATTTTCTGCTCTAGCTTAAGGGTTGTGACCTAAAACTCCCTTTTGTGATATGCCCTCTGATTCTGCCTACGAGAAAATATTGCTTTACTGAGGTTAAAGGATTCATAAATTTTAAGTAGCATTGTATTCACCTTGAAATCACTTCCACAAAAGCAGAGTCAATAAGCACTTATTAAGCATTTACTATATGCTTTTCACTGTGCAAAGGAAGGCTCTCAAGGAACTCACATCCCAATACAGAGGACAATATGCAATCAATTAACAATCAATTATTTACAAAAATATCTATGTATAGGATAAATTAAAGAAAATCAACAGAGGGAAAGAACTAGAATTAAGGGGGAGCAGATAGAAAAGGGGATTTAGCTAGGATTTGAAGGAAGCCAAGAGATGAAGATGAGGGAAGTGAGTATTCTAGGCCTTGGGGGAGAGCCAAGGAAATTCCTGGATTATGGAATTCAAATGTCTTATCTGAGGAATTGCAAGGAGATTAGTATCACTGAATCACAGAATAACTGGAGGTAGGATGGGCAAAGAAAGGAGGGTCTAGATTGTGGTGAGCTTTAAATGTATTTTATATTTGATGTTAAAAGTGATAGGGAGCCATTAAAGTTTATTGGGTAGAGATTGTAAGGCTGAGGTGTTTTGTGTGTGTGTGTAACATGGTCATATCTGTTCTTGAACCAGTATGGTAGCAATGTCAGAAGAGTACAAGGGTTATTGACAGGACTTGACAATATTGGATTGAAATGGAGGTGGGTGAGCAGAGAGAGCCTGGGTGTCTGGGGGGATGGTGGTACCCTTGTGAAGTCTAGGGAAGCTCAAAGAAGTGAATGTTTAGTGTAGAAAGACAGTAAGTTCAATTTTGATTTGAATTTTAAGATATCTGTTGAATTTAAGATATCTTCAGAACATAATAGTTTGAGAAATGAGCCTGTATGTCAAGAGAGAGGTACAAGAACCAGAGAAACTAATGAAATCACCAAGTAAAATAGAATAGAGGGGAAAGAGGGCCCAAATAAATAATTAGAAAGGGGAAAGAATCATAGGTACTTGATAAAAGATTCAAATATGAGAGTAATATATCATGCAGTGGAAACATAATCCAATGGTAGAGGGAGAGGAATAGCATAGCCAAAGTGATGGGTTAAGTAGATGATTTTGATAGCTATCTAATTATGGACTACATGGCAAGAACTAGGAAGGAAGAGCCCACCCATCAGGTGAATAGTGACAAAATTTAGATTGTAACTATAGAAGACAATCAGGAAGTATTAATAGTGTGAAGAAATGACTCATGGTTTAAGCTTATAATTCATTCTTTCTCAAGAAGTGATAAAAATAGAAACACAACTTTACCAGAGGTAAAGTCAAATGACGTGAACATTTTATATTCAGTGATAAAATCCTGAATACAGGTTTTAAGAATAAAGACCATCAGGAATCCTATTGTAAACAGCATCGTGCTATTTAGAAAGTTTAGGAAAACATTTTTTCCCCTGTAAATTATCTATATATATTTTCAGAGGACTGGCTGACACTGCAAGCTTACTATGAGAGATAGTAATCATTCTTGAAATCAGGGTATTTATTCAGAACAAAAAGCTTTTTAAAACTCAGTTAAATACTGTATTGAGTTTTACCTAGAATGCTGTACATCTCAGGAAGACTAATAAAATTTCCATTCTCTAGATATAAACACTGAGCTTGAATTCAGTTAATTCAATTACTTTGTTAAAGAGGCAGCCTCATATATCTTCTGTCCTTTCCCCTTTTCCTGTGTTCTATTTTTTAAAGGCATGACTTTGTTGATATTTTCAGGGAAATAATCTTTTTTTGCGTTTGAAATTCCAATTCCTTCTGCAGTGATATTTTCTATTGTTCCCTGAATGTCACTGGATTGAGAATTTCTTCAAAGGAATGCTACCAGGAAAAGTATTTATATTTGTTGATCTTAATAGGGAAGGTCGTGGGGCCAGAATTAGCTATGGGAAAGACTAAGAAAAAATGATTTGTGGAAGTGGAGGAAATAGTGGGTTTGAGGCAATGGGAAGTGACATGAGGAAATAATGAAATTGAAATATTAAAAAAAAACACCCATTATCCTTCTTTTTCCTTCATTTTCATTTTTCCATCCATTTTCATAAGGAATTTGAAGGTCAGGGGACTTTACTAAGCCTCAGAGCTGAAAATAAACTCCTTGAGGTCAGTGACTGCTTTGTTTTTGTATTCCTAGCCTCAGTGACTTGTATAGGATTTGACACATAGTATTCTAAAATTGAATTGAATTTCTAACTATAGATTGTCACTTAAATTGATTTCCTCAGAAGTTCCTAGAGGTTTATCTGAATAATCACAAGACTATTAAAGCACAGGTATGATTTGAGTGGAAATTGCCTAATCAAATCCATTATTATGAAATTCATTTGGTCAGAGCAGTTCCTTTGTTGTGTTTCAGCTTTGGGATTTTTTTTTTTAAGAGTCCCTTTCAAATTACTGTGTATTTCTTCACAGTTCATAACAATTTGCAAGTTCGTTTGCAACTTCTTTCCTAATTAGTTTCTCCTGGCATGTGAAAATAGATTCTTTAGTTTAAACCTAGGTTTGAAAAAAAAAAAAAGTTTTATTTTGGTGTTATTTTCCTTCCGCCGCCTGTTTTGGTGCATCTGTGTTTATTTTCTAACCCTTGGCCACAGCATGTTTCTTACTCTGTTTCTGGCAGTATCTGCTTGTCAGGTTCAATTTGACTTTAGCATTTCCTGAGAATGTAAAGCTCAGCCATCATCACTCATTATTTTGGGGAAATAATGTTGTTTTTAAGTAGGGAAGAAGAGTAAATTTATGGTAAATGACCATGCCCTTATGTCAAGTATAGCTTACACAGGAGACATAAGAGATAAGTCTGTTAAAACCCTATAGATTAGAGGTAGTATGAGGTAAAAATTGTCATTTTCCAAGCAGCTTGGAAGAGAATTACTACAGGCAGGTCCTTCTAATAGAACTTCCCCAGGAAAAAGTATCTTTTCTGTGTCATGACCCTCCACCCCATCTAAGTATTCTCCTCTGTCCACTCCCTAATCAGAACTGGAAATGCCAAATCAACAATTATTCCTAAGTGTTCACTGCTGAACTATCAAAAATAAAGAGAGTGTATACCTTCTGGCATAAATGCAAAAGAACATTCACCACACCAAAGTTCATTCATTGTTTTTTCTCAACTCTCCCTTCCAATCTGCTTGCTATCTGAATACATTGTCCTGTTTAAAAAAGAGAAAGGAAGGAAGGAAGGAAGGAAAGAAGGAAGGAAGGAAGAGGAAAAAAAAGTACCTGAGAGAAAGACCAATGTACAGAACAATATAAAAATGAAGCCTGAACTATTGAAATAACCAGATTGGGGGTGGGAGTGGGTTAGGGGATCTGCCTACCACAAGTCTTTCCCTAAACCAATCCATTTTTCTAATCTGTCAGTATTGTGTTTTTCTTAAAGTACAAGACTGACTACATCACCCTAAACCCCCGAGTCAATAAACTTAAGTGACTCCCTATTGCCTCCAGGATCAAATATAAAATGTTAGGTTTGGTATATAAAGCTTTTTATAACCTAGCCCTCTCCTACCTTTTCCATCTTCTTACATATTACTCTGCCACATGTATTCTTCCATCCAGTGACTCACTCTTGACTATTACACGAACAAGAAGTTCCATCTCTTATCTCAGGGCATTTTCTCCACCTGTCACCCAAGCCTGGAATGCTTTCCTCCTTCTGCCCTGTTATTAACTTCCCTGTTTTGTTTTGTTTTTTAAATCCCACTTTCTACTGGAATCCTCTAGTGCTTTCCTCCTCTTAATTATTTCTTTTTTTTTTTTCCTGTATAGAAAATGTTTTGCATATATTTGTTTGTTATCTCTTCTTTTAGATTGTAACCTTTTTCAAGGTATCTTTATTTTAAATTTATCTTAAACTTCTCCAAGGTATTTGTATCTCTTTTTGTATTCTCAGTGCTTAGTAAAGTAACTGTCATACATTTAATAAATGTTTAATAAATTGAATTGAATTAAAGCTATAGTTGTTCCTTCATTTCTGTGCTAGTCTTGGATTATTCCTCAAAGTTTGGAACTCTCCCCTAGGAAATTCATTGAGTAATACAGGTGGGACTTCAAGGGATTCAGGGCAATTAAGGGTCTCCAGAATGTGGATTGGATTGACAATCTTCAAATCCTAGAGGAGCTAAGCCACTTTCTACTCTGGAATTATTCTGTCCTGATTTAATAATACTCAAATTATTACATCTATTTGACTTGAAAGCCTTGTTTTTGATTCTGCCAATTCATCTTCCTGTCAGGACATCACATGCATTTTCTTTCCACCTTTTCCTCTTTTGCCTTTAAAACAGCAATTAGATCAATATTACTTTTGCTTCTGGCAAGAGTGTGTCAGCTGATTTCCCTAATTTTTTTTTTTTTTTTTTTTTACTAACTATCCCAGTGACTTCCTGGACAACTTGCTTCTTTTTTTATGATTATTTTCTGATATTTATTGTCTTCTCAGATTTAGCTGTTAGTACCTTTAAGGTAGATTATCTCTCTTTTACATTCATGCCTAGTATTTAACAAAGTGCCTAATACATATTTTACCCAGTCATTTCATTAATGTATCAATCTTTGTGACCCTATTAATGTTTTCTTGGCAAAAATACTGGAGTGACTTGCTCATTCCTTCTCCAGATTATTTTACAGACAAAGAAATTTAGGTAAACAGAGTTAAGTAACTTGCCCCAAAGTCAAAGAGCTAGTAAGCATCTGAGGCCATATTTGTATTCAGGTCTTCCTGACTCTGAGCCTGACACTCTTTTCACTGGACAACATAGCTGTTTAACTAGCACCTAACTTCATAAATGATTTCTGCCCATCCATCCAACTATTCATTTAAAGTAGGACCAATACTAAAAGTTAGTAGAGTAGGTATGCAATTAACTATAATTTTGGGGAATCAAAATTATCTATCTGCTTTAAAATGTCTTCTCAATTGAATGGTCCATAATTCTCAAAATTTCTACTTTTGTATTATGTTACTTGCAATATAAAAAATGTAATTTTCTTAGGGAACCTACTAATGTATTTGTAAATACAATATATTTGTATATGATGATATAATATATCATCAACCTACTAATATATTTTAAGTATTTATTTATCAAGATAATTAATCATCAGCTTGGAGAATAGAGCTCTGAGGAAAGAAGACACAGAATACATACATTTTTATAGAAAAAAAGAGTGAGAGAAAGGAACTTGATGGTGCTCAGTCCAAAAAATAAGTCAAGTTAATGGAAGATTAAATAATCAAGGGGTACAAGGAAGGTGCTGGGTACTTGGAGAGAAATAGGTGGCAAAAAATTAGACCCAGGAAACAAAAGTAATTGTGAATAGCATTAAAAATAGGCAATGAATGGTGGAAAGAGAACAAAGTCAGCAAAATCTGATTTTGAGTTCTCCCCCACCCCTTTTTTTCAATTGAACAAGTCATTTAATCTTTCTGAAACCCAGTTTTTTCATTAGGAGAGTAGGAGCACTAAAGTTTGTACTATTTACTGCAAGATGACATTGAAAAGACTAAATACAAACACAAACACATACACACACACACATTTTTCCCTGCAAGTCTCTGTGTAATGGACACTTATGTCTAGGACAAAGAAAAACAAAACATTATCTTAAAAACAAACACACAATTTTAAGAAATCTTTAGTGACTTCTTTAGTGTAAGTTCTTTCTCCATCAGTGCAGAACAAAATGTCTTTTCTCTGGCTTAAAAGATGATTCTCATGAATCACTATAGTAAGAACATGTTATTACCTGGGCCCAACCTTCTGATGATAAGTCTTTCCAAACTTAGCTAGGTCATCAGTTATTATGTGGGAGATGAACACATTATGATGCAAATTGCAACAGGAGGATTCTCAGTTAGATATAGGAAAGAACTCAGGAGTAGGAGATTGTTGCATGTTAGAGGTTTTTGAAAAACTACAGAATCTTTCATTTTAAAAATAGTAATAAGGTTCATCTGTCATATGCATTAGGTGAATCATACTTAGTCTTCTGAAGTTTCTGTCTACTTCTAAGATACATGTGTATTAAAAGCATATTTTTCTGAATATTTTGGTATAATATACATGTATTTAAAGCAATGTGCCTTAGTATTATTTGCATACTTAAAATGGGACAAATTCTCACTTCATGGTTAACTAATGTTAGGGTGAGAAGACAGCTCAAAATATTTACAGCATACTTAGTACTGATTGACTTTATAATCCTGCAAACTAGATTTGCTTCACAGCTTCTGAACTAAAATAGAATACACATTATTAAACTGTGGAGATTTTGGGATAAAGTCTCCTCTTATTCTTTACATCTGTGTATGAGTAGGTATAATGATTCAGGGCAAGAGGTCTAAGTAAGTGATGGATGCTGAGATCTAGGCTGTAGTGGAACTTTGACACACCTAGCCAGGTGATAAGGGACAAGATTATTTTACTTGGCTGGGAGGCTAAATGAGAAAGGCACAAGGAAACAGATTTCCGTTCAAAGGAGAACTTCCTAATTAGAGCTGTTTAAAAATGGCCTGGTCTGCCTTATTGGAGTATTAAGTTATTGTTTGTTTTTAACTAAAAGGAGACTTGGAGATAAGTTTGTATGGAGGTTTTTAACCTGGGCTTCATGGAGCAATGGGTATTCTGAAGCCCTTCCCATTGGCTCAGGAGAGCTGAGATTAAATTTTCCATATGAAAGTTTATGCCCTGAAAATCAGAAAATAATAGAAATCAGTGATTGATTAGTTGTTTTGTTGATTGCCTAGGCTTAAAAAAATAATGGATAAAATGTTAATAAAGTAGATAAAATCTAAAAGGGTGTCATAGGTATTCCTTTTCCACTCCATCTTCTTGCCCCAAGCAGGTTGTGAAATATTTGCTAGCACTTCATTGAATGTGTATATAGATTTGAGAAGTTCTGTGAATCTGGATGGAAAAAAAAAAATCCCTACATCTTTATTTCTACATATTTTGTTTCTTTTACAATTATTTAAGTTTTATGTATTTAAAAATATGACTCTATAAAAGGTCCCTAGGTTTCACCAGTAGGTCCAAAGGGGCCAGAACACAACAAAGATTAAGAACTTCTGATCTTCTCCAACACTCTTATTTTACAAATGAGGAAGCAGAAGTCCAGAGAAGTTAAATAACCTAGCAAGGATCACACTGATAAAAAAATAATACAACTGGGATACATGCCCCACCTTCCCGGTTCTAAATCCATTACTCTCAGCATACCATCTTGAAAATGTCAAGCAGCAGTTGTGTGACCACTTGTCAATAGTATTGGAGGGAATTACTGCTCACTTCAAGGTTGTCTTGGCTATGCTCTGAGAACCACACTAATTCCGCAATTCTATGGAAATTAATGGGGTGGATAGACCGGGGGTCTAGAGTTAGAAAATCTGAGTTCAAATTCAGCATCAGATACTTATTGGACTGTGTGACCCTAGACAAGTCACTTTAACTCTGTCTCGATTTCTTCATCTGTAAAATAAACTGGAGAAGAAAATTGCAAACTACTCCACTATTTTTGCCAGGAAACCCCAAATGACCTCATGAAAAATCAGATGTGACTGAAATATCTGAACAACAAATGAAAATAATACTTGCCTTAGTTTTGTCAGTTATGAGACTTACAGAGATAAATATGGGAAATCACTTTAATATAAATTGCTATACTTACATAAGATGCCACTGTTGTATATTAAATGTTATAAATTAAGTTACATTTGTGCTTGTTGTTTTGAAGCCACCCATAGGATTTCTTCTTGTAGAAAATTCCTAGTGGGGAAATTCTTCTCCATGGAAGCAGATCCGAAGCTCATTTGTCCTTTCTTTATAGTCTAAGAGAGTTGCCAGGGGACACAGAAGTTGTATCTTGCCTAGAATCACACAGCAAGTATGTCTAAAGCAGAACTTAACACTAGGCCTTGCCCTTGTTCAATCATTTCAGTCACAGCCAACTTTTTGTGATCCAATTTGGAGTTTTGGCAAAGATGCTGCCGTGGTTTGCCATTTCCTTCTCCAGCTCATTTTACAGATGATGAAACTGGGGCGAACAAAGTTAATTTACTTGGGTCACACACCTAATGAATGTCTGAGGCCAGATTTGAAGTCAGGTTTTCCTGATTCCAGGACCAGTGCTTTATCCACTGCACCATCACACTGCTCAGGGCCTACCTACTCTCCCTCCATTATGCCATTGTTATTATTGAATATTCAATATGATGTATATATGTGAAAAAGCAGTTCTGACATAGTGGAGAGCCAGTTTTAGAAGTAGGAAAGCCTAGATTCAAGTCTTAATTCTGACATATATTGGGTCCAAAATCCTGGACAAGTGACAACCCGTCAGTGCTCTGGGCCAGGGATGTTAAATTCAAAGATAAATGGGGACTAGTAAACTGTACACATGAATCTCTGTATGCTGCATATCAGTTTATAAAAGCACATGTTTATATTTCTTTTTTTTACTGGTTCATCAACACATTCAAATCAGATAGGAACAACATTTTATCAAACATTTTTTAATAGTATTTTTCCAATTATATGTCAAGATAATTTTTAGCATTAATTTTTACAAAATTTTGAGTTCAAAATTTTTTTCTCTCCCTCTCTCCCTAGAAAGATAGGCAATTTGATTTTGGTAATTTATGTGCTGTCATGTAAAACATATTTACATATTAGTTATGAAAGAAGAAAAAGATCAAAAGGGAAAAATATGAAAAACAATTAAGTGAAAAAAGTATGCTTTGATCTGCCTTCAGAGTCCATTAGTTTTTTATCTGGTTATAATTACCATTTCCCTTCATGAGTCTTTGTACTCAGATCATTGTGTTGCTGAGAACTGAGTCATTTATAGTTGAACTTCAATGATATGGTTGAAACTGTGTACATTGTTTTCCTCTGTTCTGCTCATTTCAATTTGCATCAGTTCATGCAAGTCTTTCCAAATTTCTCTGAAATCTATCTGTTCATCATTTCTTATTGCACAATAGTTCTTCAGCTATTCCCCAATTGATGGACATCCCCTCAGTTTCCAATATTTTGTCACTATGAAAAGGACTGCTATAAATATTTTTTTGTATTTGTAAGTCTTTTCCTCTTTTCTATAATCTCTTTGGGATACAGACCTATTAGGGGTATTAATGGATTGAAAGATAAGCACAGTTTAGTTGCCCTTTGGGCATAGTTCCAAATTGTTTTCTAGGATGGATAGATTAGTTTAACACCAATAATGCATTAGTGTTCCACTTTTCCCACATGCTCCCCCTGATTTGTCATTTTCCTTTCTTGGGGTCATATTAGCCAATCTGATAAGTATAAGGTGGTACCTCAGAGTTGTTTTTATTTGCATTTTTCTAATCAAAAGTGATGTAGAGCATGTCTTCATACAATTATAGTTAGCTTTGATTCCTTCATCTGAAAACTTCCTGTTCATATCTGTGAACAATTTATCAAAAGGGAAATGTCTTTTATTGTTAAAATTTTATTCAGTTCTCTATATATTTGAGAAATGAATTCTTTATCAGAAACACTTTGGATAAAGAATGTTTCCCAACTTTCTGTTTTCCTTGTAATGTTGATTGCATTAGTTTTATTTGTGCAAAAGCTTTTTAACTTAATATAATAAAAAATCTGTTTTATCTCTTGCTTGTCATGAACCTGTAACTCATTGTACTTCACCTTTAAGAATACGGAAAGTATACTACTTAGTGCACACATGTTTAATATTGATATTACTTGATTGTCTATTGTGCCTTTTAGCAATATATAGTTTCCTTTCTTGTCTTTTTAATTTTTTTTCCTGAGGCAATTGGGGTTAAGTGACTTGCCTAGGGTCACACAACTAGGAAGTGTTAAGTATCTGAAATCAAATTTGAACTCAGGTCTTCCTGACTTCAAGGGTCTTTTTAAATTAGGTGTATTTTTCCTTTTGCTTTGACATTGTTACCTCTGCTTTTTTAAAAATTTATTTTATTTTTCAACTGAAGCATAACAGATTCTGCTCCAGTCCCTTAACTTTGTTCTGTGTGTGTCCCTGATTCAAGTGTGATTTTTGTAATCAACATATTGTAGAACCCTGGTTTTTTATCTATTCTTTTTTTATGGGAGATTGCATCCAATTCACATTCACAGTTATGATTACTAACTGTGTATTTCTCTCCATTCTATTTTTCTCCCGTTCTCTATTTTTCTCCCGTTTGTCCTCTTTCTCCTTTCACCCTTTCCTTCCTTGACAGTGTTTTGCCTCTAATACCTCAGTAAGCTCTCTTTTCTGTGAGTTCTTCTTAACCCCTTCCCTCCATCCCCTGACTTTACTTAATCTCCTTCCTTCCTACTTATCTATCAGGTAAGATAGTTTTCTATATTCAATTGATTGTGTATATTATTCCCCCTTTGAGCTAATACTGATTAAATAAGATGCAAGTGATACCCATTGCCTACCCTCCCATCTTCTACTGTAATAGATCTTTCGTATCTCTTCATGTGAAATAATTTATTCCATTCTTTCTCTCCTTTCCTTCTGCACCTAAAGTACTCCCCTTTCTCAACATTTTATTATTTTTATGTCATTCTCTCAAATTCACTTTACCTATACTCTCTGTCTGTGGATATTCCTTTTAGTTGTACTATTAGTGATACAATTTTTAAGAATTACAAGTACCATCTTCCCATGTAAGATGTAAATAGTTCAATTCTATTGAATCCCTTATGTTTTCTTTCCCTTTTCCCCCTTTTCCCTTTTTTAGATTTCTTTTGCATTTTGATTTTAGAAAGAATTTTCTTTTTGTTCATTCCTAGTCTTTTCCTTAAGTAAAGTTTGAAATTCTCACATTTCATTGAATTACCATATCCCCCCTTGAAGTATTATGCTTGATTTCAATACATAGGTGATCATTATTTGTAGTACCACTGTTTTTGTTTTCTGGAATATCATGCTACATGACCTCTGATCCTTTAATGTTGCAATTACTAAATCTTGTATAATCCTAATTGTGGCTCCCCATCAATTCTTTCTGGCCATTTCCAGTATTTTTTCCTTGACTAACATGTTAGTTTTGAAATTTGGTTATTACACTCCTTTGTGTTTTTATTTTGGGATCTCTTCCTTGAGATGTTCAGTGAATCTTTCAATGCCTATTTTCTTTTTTGGTTCCAGGCTATCAGAGAAATTTTCTTTGATAATTTCTTTTTTTTATCATAATAAATTTATTTATTTTTAATACATGTTGCTTTATGAATCATATTAGGAAAGCAAAATCAAAGCAAAAAGGAAAATCCAGGGGAAAGATAAAAAAAAAAAAAACAGAAAAAGAAAGTAAACATAGCATGTGCTTTTTTACATTCAGTCTTTTTAGTACTCTTTCTGTATGTACATGGCATTTCCTGTCCAAAGTCTATTGGGATAAGTTTGGATCACTGAACTACTTAGAAGAACCTAGCCTTACATGGTTGATCATCACACATTCTTGCTATTATTGTGTACAATGTATTACTGGTTATCAGTTCATGTAAATCTTTCCAGGCTTTCTTAAATCAGTTTATCTTTTTTTTTGTAGAAGAATAATATTCCATTACCTTCTTGTACCAAACTTATTCAGCCATTTCCCAATTGATGGGCATTTACTCCTTTTCCAATTATGTGGGTCCTTTTTCCTCCTTTATGATTTCCCTAGGACGATAATTTCTTGAAAGATGTTGTTCAGGTCCTTCTTTTAATTATGGCTTTCAGGTAGTTCACTGATTCTGACATTCTTTCCTGGATTTATTTTCTAAGTAGGTTGTTTATACAATGAGGTATTTTACATTTTCTATTTTTTTCTTCTTTTGAATTTGTTTCATTGTTTCTTTATGTTTTATAGAGTCATTAGCTTTCACTTGCCCAATCCTAATTTTTAAAATGGTATTTTCCCCAGCTAGTTGTTGTGCTTCCAAAAACCAAGGCAAAAAGTAAATATTTTAAGTAAAGTATAAATTTCAGGTTTGTTCAGGAAAAGAGAATAAACTATTTAGAGTGTTGGATTTGGAGTCAAAAGATCTGAGTTCAAATCCTGTTTCAGTCACTTACTAGATTATGTGACCTTAGATAGTAATTTCATTTCTTTGTGCCTTAATTTACTACTTATAAAATAAGATCAATAAGAGTTTCTACCTTACCTCACAAATTTGTAGGCATCAAATGAAATAACATATAAAGCTCTTTGAAAGTCGTAAAACTATGTGCATGTTCTTTATATCATCATCATCAGTATTATGATCATCATTATCATCATTTTTTATTACTTCATCCTAAAATCCTCTGGACCTTGCTTTCTGGATTCCTCATGTATACTCTAGACCTCTGGACACTTCTAGCTGACCTATTAATACACTCAGTGGATTTTGACATTCACTCTATCATTGAACTTTTGGGACTTTGGGTCCTTTTTATCCATTCTCTTGTGTATTCCCAAATCATATTGTCTCAAATATTTTATTTATATCCCTAATGTCTAGCGCAGTGTTCATAGTTATTGATTAAAACATCATTTTTCATTCATTCATTCACTCATTCATATATGTAAAGCATTTCAAAAGTCAATAGAGTTCTAATGTATTAAAGCTTAAAATTACATTAAAATGTTTGGGTCACCTGTGTGCTTATACATGTAGATATATTTATGTAATATATGTATGTATGTATATATGTAAATTTAATATTTTCATGTTCTATGCATTTGTGTGTGTGCATGTTCATGTGTGTGATAATCATCCAAAGTCAAATGTGAAAATCCTAATTATCAGAAGTTTGGCCACTGAGATCCATCTATCCATCTATCTATCCATCCATCCATCCAAACATCTATCTATCTAATTGTATACACACACATACATACACATATATCTTTTTTTAACTAAAAATCTGCATTAAGTGGAAAGAGTATTTACACTAATGAAGGCACATATTTTTTTTTTTTTTTTTTTTTTTTTTTTGCTGAGGCAATTGGGGTTAAGTGACTTGCCCAGGGTCACACAGCTGTTACGTGTCTGAGACCAGATTTGAACTCAGGTCCTCCTGACTTCAGGGCTGGTGCTCTATCCACTGCACCACCTAGCTGCCCCAAGGCACATATTTTTAAAGAAATATTAATGTCTTACTCTATGTAGTAATACAATTTGGGTTTTAACTTAATATTTTCACAGTTCTGTCTATGTTATATTTAGCTAAGACCCAAATAAAAAGTAATAATTCTTTCTACTCGCTATATTAGCTGTTAGAAAATTTTTGGGTCTGCTAGAGAGACAGAGACACTTAACACTGATTATAACACTCTAATATCTCTTTGTCTTTTTTTTAAAATCAGCTTTTCTTATCTTTAAATAACAATCTCACCACTAAAGATTATGCCCTAAGCAGATATTGAATGTTTATACTCTCTCTTTTTTTTTCTCTCTCTCTCCCTCTCTCCACTTTATCTTTTTTAAACCAAGCCTTCTTTTCTCTACCTTTTCTTCTGCCTCCCCCCAACAATTTTTTTCTCTTTCTTCTATGACTTATAGTGCTATAGACTAAGCAGGAATGACACTTGACCAATTCAATATAATCAGAATTCTTTTAACCATAAATCTGAGTATAAGCATAGATTATGACTATAGCAGATGTCATATCTCTGAATTTTAATACAATTTCCAAGAAACCTAAGAGTTTCCGAAGAAAATGTGTGAATTTAGGGGGTAAGAAAAAATCCATTTCCTGAGAAATCCCAAACACCAAGAATGGGTTTTCTTTAATGTAATGTCAGTGAGATGCCCCCTCTTAGTACACATGCTTATGGGAGAAACCTTTTCATTTCCCCTCCTGAAAAAAGATTCGTGCTTCTGTTTAGACCTTTCCAGACCTCGTATGTTTTGCTTACAAATACAGAGAACTACCTCCCAGAGGACTTGAAAGAAACAGTCTTAGAGGTCAAGTCTTTATTAAGATTTCTATTTTCTTTGTTTTTGGAGTAAAATAGAATTGCTCATTCATTTTGCTTAGATTCCTCTTTTTGTTATTATGGTTTTCAAAAAAGTTTTGAAACTTGTATATAATATGTTCTCAATCACTAATGAAGGTATAATTTGGTCATTTAGGAATGGACAGATAGATGATTTGAAGATTGTGCTACTTTTCAGCCCATGGAATGAGCTACTTCTCCACTGTGCGGGATCTATTTTACTCCAGTGTGGGCTTGGCCACAAAGTCTATTTTCTTCTGTTTAAGCTGGCTACATTTAGTAATTTCTTGATAACGCTCTCTTTTTTAAAAAAAAGCATAATTAATTATTTTTCTTTTCATGTAAATTTTGTTCTAGTGTTGCTACCTTCCCCATCTGAGTTCATTCCTTTCTTGGAGGATGTGCAAATAGCTTTTAGTGTTCCCAGAGGACTCTGTAAAAATTTGAACTTACAATGGTATCATTTCTCTTCTTCTAGTTCTCTATGATTTATTGATGGGTTGAGTTATCCAATTGCTTGTTGAGATAGGAAAGCCAGTTTTGGTTCAGTTCATGGAATGGAAGAATTAGTTTGGGCTCTTGGATCTCTTGGAGAAGACAAGATGGATTTCCCTTGCTGGATAAGAAGAAGTATTTGGAAGAAGAAACTTCCATTCTCTACCCCAGCATAATGGCAAGGTCAGATCATTATATGTCTAATTCTGAAGTGGAATGGAGGTTCAACTAGCTTAGCTTATTTGGAAGCCCTCTGACTGCCTTCCCTCTCTTGTAGTTCTTTTACTCCAGAATAGACCTTGTGAATCTTAAAAAGATACTGGAAGCTATTCAATGGATAGTAATTAAAGAATATAACAGAAAGTTGAAATCATAGCAGCAGTAATAGGTATGAGTTTACAAGATGAAAAGTGCCAGCACTGGAGGAAAAGGCTTAGGAAGGAAAATCTAATTTGGTATTTGAATGATACTAATTTAAAGGGGGAAATGTGAAATGATTAATTAGCAGACTCCAGGACATTGTGTTCCAACACATATTAAGTTTTCCAGGTGGTTGTAGTATTAGTGATAAATTACTGGACTCTTTCTATGCTATGATTCTTTATTACTTATCATTCCCTTTTCTGTGTGGAAATAAAGTACTGTTCCATACCTTATTCATGTTTGTACATTAGATACCTTGGTGGTGGTGTTGTTGTTGTTAACTTTTATTTCCTCTTCCCCTTGGGGAAAATCCTAGAATTCAAAGCAATTACCACTTCTTTAATTATCAACTTCATAAGTAGAAATGTCCCCAGAGAATACAAGGTAGCATGAAGCACTTCCCCCAATTGAGAAGTCAGGCAACTGTAAAGCAATGAACACTTCAAGGACCCATAAAGGACAGTTATAGATATAGGTTGCCAAGTCCTGCAGCCTCAGCCAAGGCTATCTCTGCTAGTCTCTATGCTACACTTATAAGGTAATGATAACCAGTATATTTGGATAATTTCAACAAAAGAAAAAAAGATATTGCAATTTCTTCACAAACTGAAGATAAATATCAAAATTAAAACATCACATTATAAGGAATTTCAGATTTCAATTTTTGCATTGTAATTAGAAATAATTTTAAAACAATGATTTTTTAGTTGCCTTCCTCTGTTTCAATCAACATCTCCTCAGCTTTTCTTTCTACTGTCCTGTGTCCAGCAGAAATTCAGAAATGATTTTTAGAAATTAGGACAAAAAAATTCTAAGTGGAACAAGAATTTTCTTGAAAGGAAAGCTGGGCTAGAGATAGATATGGCTTACAGTGAGTAGAAGACACAGCTGTTAGAAATATAAAGTTATCCCATCTCCAGAACTGATTGGTTTCCAAGGAATTGGTTCCTTATATATTTCTTGGGTTTCTGTCAAATTTGACTTTTCCTTATCTATATATTGTGACTGGACTAGATGGCTCTGGAGGAGAGAGTGACACTGGTGCCCTTTTACAATCCTGCCCCACTTAAATTCAATTCACTTGCAATTCAAGCCATCCCCTTTCTGATGTCATTGGTCCTCTTCAAAAATGAAGGACAAATAGCAATTCTGTTAAATTTACGAATCTTTTCTTTTAGTTGAATTTCTCTGAGTGGCAGTTGGGTTAGTGAGATTTTTCATACTATTGGAATAATAATGATATTATAATATATAATACATTACATAATTATAATGTGTATTATTTATGTATAATATAATTGTTAACAAAAACAACAATAATAATGTAGTTTCAATAGTTTCAAAGCATTGTATGTTACCTCATACAGTTCTCTGATACTATGATATCACAGGTATTATCCTTATTTTAATAGTTGAAACTATAACCTACAGAAGTCAAATGACTTGTTCAGGTTGCATAAATGGCAAATGCCAGAGTCAGAATGTGGATTCATGTTCTTTGACTTCAAATCTAACTCTTCCCATTATACCACACTGCTTTCAATTATTATATCCATGGCAATCATGCCCATGATCGCTCAACTAGTAATCTGGGAAGATAGTAAATTGAATTTGAATCTAGGTGCTCCTAATATCAGCTTCAACACTCTATTCACACTATACAATACTGGCTCACTTCAGCTGACTGAGACTGGGAAGAAAGATGATTAATTCAACCCTTAATATTAAATATATTGCCTTTGCATGAAGCAAATGATCATTAGCAAAATTCTTGTGAGTTGATTGTCCAATTCTGCCTGTGTAGATCGCTTTCATTCCTTCCACCCCATCCCTTACATATTGATGTTTGAAACAAAACACCTATTTGAGATATTCAAATATCTCATTATGTTTATCTTATTTTCTTTTCTAGTCCCTGAAAGTGTAATTTTATTGACCATGGAATTTCTGGCATTGTATGCAGACTATTTTTGTTTTTCACTGACGAAGGTGTATTCTGACGAGGGGAAATTTTCCCCATTTGCCAGTATACAAATCTATAAATCTCCTCCTAAGTCTGCTGCATGCTAACATCTTCTAAGGTGTAGAAGATAGACCAAATGTAGTAAGGATTGCAAGTTCCTCGACTATATTCGAAATCATTTGAAGAAAGCCACTTATTTTTTTCATAGCTCTTCCTCAGTACCCATAAGTATATATATGCAAAGTATACAATCACCTAGTAGATGATAAATGCATATTTGCTTACTGAAGTGAGTGTTATTTGTTAAGGATAGATGTCACTTTCAGACTTAGAAAGTAGAAAGCCAAAATTATAAAGGGAGAGTTTTAAGATGATTTTTTTGGAACAATGCTCTATAATATTTTAGTATTCCAGTGCCAAACTTAATGAAAAAGAATATGAACAGATACCAGTGAACACCAAGGAAAATACTTGGCAAAGACTAACAAAATAGGGCAAAACACTATTATTGGATTTGGCCACCTCAGCAGTTTGCTGTGAAATTATCCATAAATGGACAAAGGACTGGAAAATCCAACTAAGAACTCCATGTTCTATAGCATCATGCTTCAGACCCCATACACATAAGGGATATAAAGCAATATCAACATAGACCCTAACTGCTATATTTATTAGTCCTGGGATTATTTTTGAGGGCAAAATTATTTTATGTGTTAATATGTGTTTGTTTACATTTTATTATCTTGGTGATATAAAAAAATCTTTGATTGAAAACTAACTTAAAACTTTTTATATCAAAATGCAGAGTGAGTAAAGAACCTTCTGAAGCCTACCCAGTTTCCTCTTCAAACAACTAGAAAACCATTTCAGAATTGATCTAGGAGCAAGGAAGCAGCTTTTATTCAAGTATTTATCATCTTATGGAGCAGGGACTGAAGGGAGAAAGGGATAGAATTTGGAACTCATAACTAAATAAAAATGTTTGAAAACTGGAAGGAAAACTAGACTTCTAACTCCCACATCCACTCCACCCCCAACCCATCTGCAAAAAAAAAAAAAGAAAGAAAAGAAAATTAACTAGATCAAGGGATTATTTCTGTTCAAATCTGTCATTATAATCAAGACAATCTTTATTTGTTTACAATTAGTTATCTTAACTTAAATGCTTTTGAAGCATTTAATCACATTAATGTTTCTAACAGCTCCTGTATAAAAAATAAACACATACTTTGAAGAGAAACATATTATTTATTAAATCTTTTTAACACTTTTTATAGGACTTAGTGAATGGTGCAATCACAAGATCTCCAAAAAAAAAAAATTGTTTCATTAACTTGTTACTCTTCAATAGTGGAACCCTCAGAAAGCACATCAGTTTGTTTTTTATAGCATACAATACACACAAACACACCTGAATATGTATATTTGTGTATATATGTTTGTATGGCATGCTATTCAAATATCTCAAAACTTACCCTTTCCCCCATTTGTAAAGGGTTAAGGGGGAGATAACTATTTATCACTCTGAACTTAAAATCACAGCTATAAAGTGGTTCAAGCTCACACAGCTATTAAATGCAAGAATCAATAGGAAAGGTCAGATTCTCACCTCTTAATTTTTACCATTTCCTTGAGTTTTTGCAATAATAATATAATGATAATAATAATGGTAACTAAAGATGAAAATGTAGTAGCAATTAATACTTTGTTTTGATTTGGCATTTGTTTCCTTTTATTTAAAAAAAATCTTGAATGTCTTCTGTGTTAATCAGGGTTGTTGTTACTAAGAAACTGATTCTCCCCAGAAAACTTCCTGAAAATTGCAGTAAACCATTAACTGCCCATGACCTTATCTTTTTCTTTTTAGTGGTTTCTCTGCAGTGTTCAGAATCATCCTTTCTGAAAGCAATTAGCAATAGTAAGTTAGATGCTCATATAATGAATGGTAATAGGATTGGGAAATGTTGTTCATCAAGGAGAGATACTGTACATACTCCCTTTTCAGATCAAGCTGCCTAATGAATCATAGCCTAGGTGGTACAGAGACTATAAGCAATTAACTGTATTAAACCTCCCCACTTTGGACAAAGGTCCTCAGTATTCCTCAGTATTATTTAACATTCATTCCCTCCCTTCTATGTAGAATAGCCACTATTCTAGTTCAGGTGTATAGCATTATTCCTTCTTCCCCACCTGGATGTTGACCTTCCTATCTCCAGCCTTTCTTCTTTTTAATTCATCCTCCATACAGCTGCCAAATTGATTTTCTTAAAGAATAAAGCAGACCATATCACTTCCTGTTCAAGAAACTCCAGTGTTTCTCCTTACTTCTTGGATAAAATGAAAATGAAAATGCTTCTTAGTTTTTAAGGCCCTTCATAACTTTGCTGAAATTTATCTTTCCAGCCATCTTTCACAAGATTTTATCTCCACCTTTGTCCTGTTGCATAACCTGTCACCCTGAGTTGACACCCTTCTGATTTGTCTCTTAGGATGCTTAAATTTCCTTCAAAATTTGGATTAACCATCACCTTCTACAAAAAAGTCTGTCCTGATCATTGTTCCTGCCCCTGTCATCAGATATGAATTTCTCTCTCAAATTGCTTTTCATCATCTTTTAAAATCTCCCTCTCCTCTCTTTTGTTCTTGTTTTTGTTCTTATTCTCTCCCTCCTTCTCCCCCTTCCCTTCTCGTTCTCCCTTTTCGTCTCCCTTTCCCTCTTCCTCCCCCTCTGGCTCTTCCTCTAACTCCCCTCTCCCTCTTCTTCCCCTTTCTCCTTTACCCTTCCTTTACTCCCTTTTCTCTCTCTCCCTCTCTTTTCCTCCTCACCCCATATTTACTTTTGTGTGTATTTATTCTCACAATAGAACCAGACTTATGGACCAGTAGTATTTGATTTTAGTGTTTGCATTTCCAGTGTTTAGCACAGGGCCTGGTAGATAATAAGTGATTAATAAGTAAGTCTTGGGGGTGAGTTGAATTGAACATTGCCTTTTTTTTCTCTGCTTCTCAGTGCTCTACTTTCTTAGACTGACATGTGGGTATATTCAGGGAAAATGGCTGAGTAAAATAGATACAAAATGATTATTTTTAACATCAGTGCCTTTAAAGGAACACATCTGATTTACTTTACTGTAATGTTAGGTCATATAAATCATTACTCTTATTTGTGAACCACATGAAAAGGATTTTGGAAGCTTCCCAACCTAGAAAAATATTGCAAAAAGTACCCATAATTTACCCATTTTCCCAATGGATTAAGACAAATAAAAGGAAATCAGGATAATTTTATGATAATGGTTTCAACTTCCCTTCACACTCATGATTATATTAGGTTATTCCACCTTCTGGTTGTAAGTGGGTAAAGAAATGTCTTAAGTGATTTATACATGCTATAGACATTATTCTCTCTATTCCAGAGCCTTGGATGTAAATTCTGTAATCTTAGTAAAGTAACATTTATCTACGGTTATAGAAAGATTTTGGGAGGGAGAACATCTTGCACCCAGGAATGGGAGAGCAACAACCCATAGGAGAAAAATGAAGGGATTACACTATTCCCCACTCCCAAATTGGGGATAGGGAACTGGTTCATCTGTTACTTTCCTATGGTCAACAATTATTCTAAGGAGTGAAGTGGTTTCTCTCTATTGAAAGAGTACAAGTACAGTGAACGGCCTCTCAATCTTGTATCCTTGACAAAAATTCCATCTCTTTATCCTAATTATGGCTCTACCTCATTCTTGAGGATAGTGGGAAAATAACTAACTTGGAAGCCCCAACTTATTATATACTTGCCCTTTAGCCTTTAAAAAGCTACTCAAGTGTATCATTTACTGTCAAGAAAATCTCTCTGTCCTTTGCCTTCAACTTGCCTATTTCTAGATATGCAGAATGGGTGTCCTTGTGCCCAGTGTTACCTAATGGAATGAAGTCAGAGAATATTTATATTCATCTATTCCCTTCATCCTGTATCACTGAGGTCAAGAGGAGGTCTAGTGAACAGGGCTTGAAGCAAGAACCGAATATAGTTAGTCTGGCTCAAAGTGTTGTAGGAAGGATTTATAGTTTTAAATTTAGGAGCATTACTTGAAAAAGACTTTTTACTCCATAGAGAAAAAGAACACATTGTGTGAGTTCATAAATAAATAAAATTAATAATTCCATCTCCCACAGGGGACATGGAAAAAATGGACTTTCCAGAGACAAGTTAAAAAGCAAAGAAATAGAATTTTCCAATTCTGAAATTAAATTAATGCTATCTGCTAAAAATATAAATACATTCCAAACATCGGTTATGAACTATTCTTGAGGATTACAAATTAAATTCAGTTTCAAGAAGGTTTTAGGATAAATTTTAAAGTATAAAATGCTATTGAATCTGTGAAGGAATAACTCTTAACCTCAGAAGATTTTTGCCTTTTGGGGCTCATAAAAATGGTTCAAACCTTATAGAATTCTACAAACCAGAATAAGTATTGAACAAAAGGGTCATCCTACTCAATATTTTTGACTCACCCACCTTGCTCCTGATATTGGCATTAGTGTACCAAAAGAGCTTTCTATTTTCTTTTTAAAACTAAACATCTATGTAGAAGCTGTCACAATAAAACATTGACTTTATTAGCTGTAAGTAGACACACGAGTTTGGCAAATGAAAAGAAACAGTTACAAATGAGCCGAGGCTGGAAATAACTAGCTTCTAAAATTCTGTGAGTTTGGGGCTATCTGTACTTTTGAATTCATAGACTTGAGCATTTTTACTATCAATCTCTGTTCAAAAAAATGCAATCTGCAGAAACTGTACATATTGGAAGTAAAATGAAATGGGATAATTTATTAACCTTGGCAAAGTGTCGATGCTCACTTATTTCTTGCCACAAAAAGAAATAATCCCTCTTCCTTCCATCTCAGACTTGGAGTCTACTTGGAAGCTATGATAAATGGCTGTGTATATCATTTTGCTGAAACTGCATGAGAATAATTATCCTTGTCATAAATTGAGTGCAGGTGTTCCCATCATAAAACCATGTTTACCTGGGGCTGATAATGAAGATACTTGATTGTAGAAGAGATGTACCCCCATAGTTTGGTGCAATGGAAAGAACTGCTCTGGTATGTATTTGGTCAATGCACTGAAACTCAATTTCTGCATCCATAAAATGGGGCAAAAATTCATATACTGTTTGCTATTCTAGGTTTTGTTGTTAAAAAAAGTGTTTTGTATAGAAATATATTTAAAAATATATGTACACATATATATCACATATATGTATATACATATACACATATGAAATGCCAATTGTTATACATGTTCCATAACAATGAAATTTCTTTTTTCTTTTTAGCTTTTGATAGATTTTAGATAGATTTGATAAATTTTAGCTTTTGATGGATTCATTTGCATGTTTAAGAATGCAAGTGAAATTGGTGTGATGTAGTGGAAAGAACATTGGACTGAGCACCACAAGACCTATATTTTGGTTGTGCTATTACTAATTGTGTAAATCTTGGGCAAATAATTTAACATTAATCTGTGCAATGAAGGTCCAGGACTCAATTATTTTTAAGGTCCCTTCCATCACTAAGATTTGATTGACTACATTAGCTAGCATTTACTAATATGTCATGTTCTGTCTTAGGTCCTGGTGGTACAAATATGAAAAATTAAATAATCATTGCTCACAAAGTACTTATAGTCTCTATAGAAAACTGAACTTGGAGTCATGACATGATCTGAGTTCCAAACATGGGCAAATCACTTTAATTTCTCTCAGTCTCAATTTCCTTACCTGTAAATTGAGGCTAGTAATAGTATCTACCTGACAAGGTTGTTATGAAAATTAAATGAGGTCCTTTATACAATGTTCCTTATAAAACTTAATGAACTCTGTAAATGATAGTTATTTCTAGTAATGAGGCAAGGACATAGAATAAACACAACTAAATACAAAGTAGTTAAATCTAAGATAGTCTGAAAGAAATGATATTTGACATTGAGGGAGTTTCTAATACCTGGATCAATTTGGAAAGATCCCTTGCCTGGAGGGAAGCTAGATAGTTCAGTGAAAAGAATGCTGAGTTTGGCGTCAAGATTCCTCTTCTTAAGGTCAAATCTGGCCTCAGGAACTTACTAGCTGGTGACCCTGGGAAAGTCATTTAACTTTGTTTGCCTCAGTTTCTTTATCTGTAAAATGAGCTGGAAAAAGAAATAGTAAACCAGGGCAGTATCTTTGCAAAGAAAATCCAAATTGAGTCACAAAGAGTCAGACTTGACTGAAAATGACTCAACAGTTTGCCTGGAGATACCAATTAACAAAAATATTGTTTGTATGACTCTAGTCATGACCTTTCTGGTCTTCAGCTTCCCTGTTTGACAGTAATGGAAGGAATACCTCCTATATCTTGTTCTTCTAGTTCTTTGAAATGATGTTGATAGATAAATTAAATGATTAACATTTAGTAAGCATCTATTATGTGCCATATGCTCTTCTAAGTATACTTTTGTCTGTACACAAATAATTTGGTGAAAGACAGACACTAGTATTGGGTAGAATCCCCTTAGATAGACTTAAATAGTATAAAGTACTGCACAAATATGGTTCTTTGGTATTTCAAATCATTTGTTTTTGCCTTGGCTCATGCTTGGAATAGTGTCCCTATAAACCAGTATGAGTATTGAACTATATAGCATATAAACAAGTGAATGAATAATTAAATGAAAGAATGAATAAACAAAGAAAAACAAATAAGCATGCACTTTTGTATATTACAGGAACATGTTTTGTGTTTTTGGAAGTGCTCTTTCAGGAAGGTGCTAATAATGAGCTGTCATTATTAGTATTTATTAAATGCTTTATACCCACCTTTTAACATGTTTTGAAAAGTTCAAATTATGACTTGATTAAAATTGCAGAATCATTAGTAGATTCTTAAACCTTACACATTTGGGGATGGTCGGTAATCTTAGAGATACTACTGTGCATATTTTCCTACTTTATGCTTCCTGTGATATTTCTTTCTTTTCAAGTATGGGTTAGTTCAATTTGTACATTCAAAAAAATCAGAAATGCATTCCCCACAGATAGTTAAATGTTTTTATTTAATAGAAATATCTTAATTTTATTCCTTTAATCCTGTAAGCATGCTTGGTTTAACCTCTGCCTTCTTGATTTCCCATCCTTCTAAGTTGGAATTACTCTTCTTCTCACAGCCTGTTCCATGTCTCTCATGGCTGCCCATTTCTTTTCCTCTGACTGATGGGATATTTTGATACATAGTTCTATTGCAAAGGTAGCCCATTGAATCAGTGGGTGAATAGCACCAATCTAGGTGATCTGTAATCAAAAACTTCCCTGTATACAGAGAATTATTTGCTAATTAAAGTGCCCTTGGAGATTCTACTCCTATTTATTTACATTGCCAATATAAAATTCCTATACCTAATATTTTCTTAACATATTCTTTCTCTCTCAAGGATTTCATTTTGCTAAACTAGCCTGCATTTACACTAAAGCATGCCTCAATTTAAACCTAGCACTTTCAGAATGAAAACAAAGTGACTGGAATCCTCAGCAGGCTAGTATTCATATGACTAACACTCATCTGGTGCAGGAAAGTCTAGGACTAGATATTAGAATTTAGGGCTTAGCAGCCTCTCCAGGACAGAGGTCGGGATGTTTATGAGCAAACAAATACACATTGATTGAGAAAGGCTGTTGTGTCTGGACTCAAGAATAAGAGACAAAGAAAATATCCTATTAATACCTTGGAGAAGAATGTTTTCCATCTCAGTTTTTCTATTAGTTTAATAAGGGTGACAATGATAGCTTCATGAGTTTAGTGTGAAAAAGCCCTAATAAAAAAAAAAAAACCAAAAAACTAGAGCTTATAAAGGAATCCTTTGGTGAAACACAGTTTGATATTGGCTAATTCAAGAATCTTTGTGAATAAGCTACAACCAAAACAGCCATATGGAACTTCTGAGACTCAGTTTGGACTTTTTCCACAGAATACATGTGCAAAGACTGTGTCTTGGCTATTGGACACAGCTGGGATTTACAGAGTTGGAGATAATAGTCACTTTCTGACTCTCAGATTCCCAATGTTCTCTGGGGCCTTTCCTTTCTGAAGTACTTCTACAATCTCTGTTCTGGAATTGTGCTCATTTTCCCTCTCTGATGTAGTTATATCTCAGCACATCCATGCTATGTTTTATGATTTCACCATGTACATTAAGCTTCATCTCCTCATCTTCATGTGAGATATTAAATTACAACAATACAGCATTTGTGGTAGGGAACACTTTGTGACTCATTCACAGATGATGCGATGTATTGAAGACAGGGATAACTTTGGAGTCAGAAAAAATGGCCAAATTCTTTTTAATTAATTTAATAGAAAAAATAATTTCTTTTAAATAAAGACATTTAATTATCTGTAGGGCAGGCATTTCTGATTTTTTTGAATGTACAAATTGAACTAACCCATACTTGAAAAGAAAGAAATAGTATCACAGGAAGCAATGAGAGTTGACTCTCAATTCATGCTGGTTGTATAATCCTAGTTGGGCTTATCACCCAACTTCCCTATGCTCCAGACAACATTTTAAGTATATAAATTGCAAATCTTTTCCCCATTTGCATTAATATAGGGAATTTTGTCATTAGACTTTTCATCATCAAAACCAGTGAAATAAAAGTTCTAGACCGAAGGTGTCAAACATGTGGCCCATTACCTGCCTTGTGGCCTACAATGCTCCAAATGTGGCTGGAATGAAGTTAAAATGTAATGGAGAAATATTTAAGGAAAAAATAAAAATATCATAAAACAGAAAATTTTAAAATTAAAATCAATATGTGACCCAAAGTGATTCTTATATATGGATTAATGGCCCCTGTTTTTATTTTATTTTTTAACACTATTGATCTAGAACAAAAATAAAAACAAAAATCACTTCATCATCTAATATGGAAAGGATAAATTTCTTCCTTTTCTAGTCCCCCTCCAGAGTCTCTACAATCCTGTGTTACTGGCAAACTTCCTGCTCTTTCACAACACCAATTAACTTGCCTTCAAACTGGCTGTCCCTTATTCCTGAAATGTTTGTTTGTTTTTTTGTCACATCTCTTTGACTTCCTTTCAGATTCAGTTGCAATAATATCTTCTGCAAAGGACTTTTACATGTCTTAGAATTATTAAAGATTTTCCTTCTGTTTCCCTTCCGTCTATTTTGTTTGTATCTTGTATATACCTTTTTCTTTACATGCTGCTTCCCTAATTAAAATATAAACTTCTTAAGAGGAAGAACTACTTTTTCCTTTAATTACAGAAAATAACAGTTATAGGCACATAACAATTACTTAATTGTTCACTGACTGATCACTTCATGCCCAATATTCTTCAGATTTTTTTGCCCCATCTGTCTTCAACCTTTTTTTAAACCCACTGTCCAATGTCCTATTGACCTATCCTAATATCTAGAGTCTTGATCCTTTCCCAATGTTTCACACACACATATACACACAAATACATGTATGTGTATGAATATACACACATAAGTATTTATGTATATATAGGAAACCTACAACATAACTTTATAAGAAAACATACTAAAAACACTGGGAAAAGCCTTGTGAAAAAGAGGTGAATTTTGAAAAAAGTTAGAGATTGTACTTTAAGAGATAAAATGGAGGAGAACAACATATGCATTGAGGATAATCAGTGCAAAAGTACAGAGACAAGAGATGGGACTCTATGTATGAAGGAACAAGAAGATCAATATGGATCTTAGCACCCATGATGAGAAATAATGTATAAAAAGCCTGGAAGTATAGGAAGGGGTCAAATTTCAAAAAGCTTTAAATGCCCAATAAAGGAAAGTATAAAGTCCTATGTTCTCCAAAGCCTCTTTCAGTTCTAATATTTTTTTTATTCTGTTTCCTTTTCTCACTTTGCTTTTGACCAACCCCTTTTATGCTGCTTCTATATATTAGGGGCAAAATGTAGTCAGTTTTCCTGTACAGGACTTAGGAATGTTTAATCTTCTGGTTTTCTTTAAAGCTCATTCTAGGCATTCACTGAAGCTAGAGTTACATGTCAGGAATACAAAGCATATGGCTACCTAGGGCCACACCTTCATGGTTTCTGACAAGTTCTTCCCTAACCTGACAAATGCAATTCTTTGAAGAAGCTTGTCCCTCTAATCATGACATTTATACGAAGGGATTCTGCCACTTTTCTAATCTTCAATTCATTTTAGCAGTAGAAATTCTGGTGCTGTTGCTGCACCTTTTATGAATTTTTTCCCTTGTCTTGAAATCTTAGTCATTTGAGATTCTGTAGATGAGAGATTGAGACCTGTGCCTTTTGCCCTTTTATAGATAATGAAGGCAGCTGCATCCACAGTCATGCCATAGAAAGAGGAATCCATTGGGCAGATTGTGGAGCTTTACTGGATGAAGGAATTGCCTTTCTCTCTTTTTTTATGATTATGTGCTTTTGATGGTCAAATGCAGTCTCTGCCTCTTCTTTATATCCCCCACCCTGTACTTTAGACTATCATATATTTGTATAAATCCTCAATTTTTCTTTTTTGAGTTCAGTGCAATGTACATTATTACTCATGCATAAAAGATGCTTTGAAAGTTCCTACCATGCTGCATAAGTGCTTATTTTTATTGTGGTGAGTCAGGCTCTCAGGCAATATCTTTAAGAAACAAACATTTACAGCCTGGATGGTTTGGTCCACAGTAATGCTTATCTCCATCTTATCTCTTAGGAACTGAAGAAGGCAGCTGGCTGTGGGAGTTTGGGAAGACCTCTTGATCTTTATAAGTAGATTTTAGGTTTGTTGGTAAATCTAAAGAGCCTTTAGCAGTTATCTAGTCCAACACCCTTATTTTATAGATGAGAAAACTAAGGTTTAGTGAGAAGTACTTGCCTAAGGTCATTTAGGTAGGAAATTGCAGAATGGACATTTAAACTCACTATGATGGCAAGTTTAGTGCTATTTATACTGCTTATAAGATTAAGAAAGGAAAGGATATTTTAAATTATCTGACCCAATATCTCTCATTTTTCAGATGAGCAAACTAGGGTACAAATTGATTAAATAACCTATTTAAGATCACTCAGGCACCAAGAGGCAGGATTTGAACCCATGAATTCTGTTTAGTTTTCTTCCTCTTCTTTTTTCTTCTTCTTTTTTTTTTCTTCTTTTTTTTTTTTGGTACTCCATGCAGCTATTTAAGTTTCAATCTCTTCATCAGTAAATGAAAAAGTTTAGATGATCTCTAAAGTCGATTATAGTTGTAAAATTAAATAATTCTATCCCATATTGAAAGCTCTGTTATATTCAAACCTGGGTTTGAATTTTTCCCACAGGCAATTCTAGATAATACTGTATATATTCTGAGTTTCCTTATCTGTAAAGAAACAGGTTGAGATTTTCTCTGGGCTGTTAATTATAAATGGTATTCTATGAAATCTTGAAATATTTAGAAGGAAGATAGTGTCATAGGAAATAAAAATGACATAATGCCTTGTCATACTTGTTAACTCCACCTCAGAAAGGAGACCTGCATGATTTTGATGTGATCATTTAAATGGAAAAATCTAGTACACTTTTTCACTAGATCCCCTGCTGATAATTCACTATATCAAAGAAGTGATCCTGAATTTTCAAAGACTTTTCCATTAGCATGCAGCTTCTTGTAGGACACACACCAAATGAATACACTTTTAGTATAAGTCCAATAATAGATTGTGTGCTTGCCATCAAAAGATTATCCTATATAAGTGTGGAGGGGCTCATCAGCAGAAGGTAGGCTATTAGGTTTTGCATGTTTTTAACTACAGCAATTTCTGAAGATGGTCTATTAAGACATAGATGGGTTATAGACATAATACCCTTAATGTTGTTACAGTGGACATAGTATCCCTAATTTAAGAAAAAAAGAATTCTTAAAATATTGAAATGAGCAATTTAACTTGAATGTTCTAAATGTGAATTAATATTAAAAAGTCTTCATAAGAATTAGGCCTTTTGATTTGAGACTGTGATATAATCTTTAGGGTATAAATGAGTCATTTTTAATTCTTTTGGGAAATTGCCTAGATTTTTATATAAATAAAGTAAGAGAAATGTCTGCATAATTCTGAAGTCTTAAAGGTTATTTTTTCCTTCTGTGTAACTAAGGCACTTGGAATTCACAAGACAAGTGAGGAAATAAAAATGTTTTTCATTAACGTACCATATTTCAGAAGCTTTTATGTTCAGCATATAAACTCACAAAAACATATTTCAAGATCTTCAGGGTTGGGAGGTAACCAAGAAACTCATAAACTCCAACTTTCTCCCTTCAAAAGAAGGGGAGGACTTGGTGCTAGTTCTTTAAAGAGGCAGATTAGTTGACCATGTCCCTAGTACAGTTGGAGGATGACTAAAAAGCATGTATATACTTTTACTACAACCTGAAATTGCTCCTCTTAAAAATGACTAACAGGCAGTAGCCTTTGGGAATTATCTCCAGAGGACAACTTTTAAAATATATATGTGTCCTTCCATTATAAGTTGATATTTTACTAGAATAGCTAACTGACCTTACTAGTTAAGTAGTAAGGTCTTGAGGTCTAGTTACATATAGCTAATATAAGGATCAAATGGTGTAGTAAAATCCATCAAATGAATCTATCTAAAGACATGGAGTTGGTTCATAGGATGAGAAATCATTAAAGCTGGAAGGGAAAATAGCTAACCTAATTCAATCTTCTCATCTTATAGCTGTGAAAACCAAGGCATGGAGTGGTGAATTAATTTAGTCAAGATCCAGTTGTCTCTGACTAAAACATACTTTCAACTTTAGTACTCTGACATAATACAGAATGTACATTTGGGCTTTGTCTTGATTGCTGATCAGGTTCTTCTCTATTTCATTACAATTAATCCTGGTCATAGAACTGTCAGATTCCAAGAGTTGCAATGAAACCAGAGTAGGTAGACATTTCCCTTTTCCACAAAGGTGCACAGCTCAGATCTCAAAAACCAAACCAAACCCTATACTCTGTCTTACTAGGGTCTGACCTACAAACATAAAGGATCAGGCTTTTCCTGCAGTGTCTCGTTAAAACCCATCCTAAGTAGTACTCTGGTGAAAATCTCCAAAATCAGGGTTAGAAATGACTCTTGTCTAGGATCTCATAATAGCCAATTAACAGGTTCCCTTCTAAAAAGGTACTCAATGTACAAAGCAAATCAGGTATAGGATAACTATTTATTTCCTCCACAAAATAAATACTTAAAACACAAAAGACTCATTAACATTGATAGATAATGAAAACATGAAACAGTAATCCACAATTCCTATTTATTCTTTAGGAGATAAAAACTTTGGTACATATAGTATTACTGAACAGATACTTACCGAATATTTGCAGTATTCAAATAACTCATTTAAGGTTTATAGTTCCTTATAAGCTAGACATGGCTGTCATTAATTAGTAATATCCTTGTAGTGTTCCTTTTCTCCTTTAAAAAACTTTATATTAACAAAAAGTACGTGCCCACGGAGTACCTGGAGGGTATAATAGATAAGAGTACTAGGCCAGAAGTCAGGAAGACCTGAGTTCAAATCCTGTTTTTGATGCCCACTAGCTGTGTGATTCTGGACAAGTCATCTTCTTTGATTTTCTCAATAGTAAAATGTGGACAATAACACTATGGACTTCACACATTGTAAAAGTGATTAAGCACTCTGCCTGGCTAAAAACAGGATCTTAATAAATGCTTTTTTTGCCATATCATTTTATCTAATGAGCAACCAACTGCCTAGGAGCTCTTGGCCATTCAAACCATTAGACTGCTGCCAATGCTAGGAATATTGATCTCATACTCTTCACAACTTGATAAAGAGGAACAAAAAGTAAAATGAAAAGGAATGGTCTTAAGATACCATCATGGCCTCATTTAGACAAAGGTAGATCCTCTTGTGCCGTTTGTCAGCTATTACTTTTGTTGCTGAAGGATAAAGAGAACACATTATTGGAAATCTGAGTGAAGAAGTGCTTGAAGTGGTTTTCTATGTATAGCAGACAGAAAGTATTTATTGTCTCTCCTTTTGAAATCTACTAAGTAGGCTCGATGGCTAATCTCTGGCGTACAGTTCTCTCCCTGTCAATGGACCACTAAGGGATGGCTGTATTATCCCAAAACTTAAGCCCTTAAATGCTAAGCCAGAATGTGTCTTTCTAGAAGTGACTTGGAATACATATATATTCCTATTCCTGGTCCATGGTATGTTTCTCACAGGCCCTCATTTCCCTCCTATACTTCATTATATAACACCTCACTTTGCCCCTAACCCATATCAGTCTAATTTCCTCTCACCTCTCCAAAAATTTATACAAGGCTAAAGAGGTTGTAATTAGGGAGACTGTCTCAAATGTCCTTCCAATGTCCCCATGTTGACTGGCCAATTTTACCAGTTTAATCACTGAGCTTCCTTTGCTTAGATCACTGCTGCCCTTTGAAAATTAGGAATCATGGCCCTGAGTAAATGAGATATGGATGGGGTAGATATTGATTAATGATATGTATATAATGTTCAGATGGGGTAAAGATATGATTTTAATTATTATTAGGGTTAGTTTTGGCTTGCTTTATCAATGATGGCCCAACTTGCATGAAGAACACTTGTACAGGCTTATTTAGCATATGTCAAATATATCCCATTCTTCCCCTGCCTGTAAAAACTCGTGTAGACTTTCATGATGATGTTGGTCCTCTAGGATTCTGGCATCAATATATCAGAAAAGCATCAAAAGCATTTTACCCCTTGGCAAATTGAGGAATTTAAGAGAAATCCTCCAGGGATCTCTAACTCCACATAAATTCAATTTATCAATTGTGACAAATTGCTTGCATGTTTTTTTTTTTTCCCTTTCCTTTTGTTTATACAGGTAGGAAGCCTAGTCTTGAGGCCACATGTCAAAGAGAAACAAAGACTGAGCAGCAGTAGGGCTGTGCAAACAATCAATGCAGAGGCTTTTGGCTGAATAATTTCCCTTGGTTTCTGAAAATTTTCTAGAGGAATTTTCCCTAATAGATCTTTTTATCCTGAAATCAAGGGAAAATATAAGGATTAAGTCTAAATATGGGTTCCCCAATAGTCACTTTGAGACAACTCTTTTGCTAAGGGAAGAGGGAGGCTCTTAGAGATAGAGCTGGGTTCATGGTATTATAGAAGCAAGAAATAGACAAAATGACTTAAAAGACACTTAATAATCATAGACCAAGTAATTCATAGCACAACCAGTCATCTGATCATTCAAAATCTAATATTGATCAGATAAAATATATTCCATGAAGCTGACAGATTGTGGAACAGCAATTACATCAATTAATTTACACATAATTACCTATGTACTGACAGCAACTATTCCTGAGGACCATGAACACATTAGGCTGAATTTTTGATTATAGATGATATTTGATGGAAAGTACATGAGCTAAAAGAACCTTTGGGCAACTAATTGTTTGCTTGATAAGAATGAGTCTCATGATTATTTTTTTATGGAATCAAATATTATTCTCTTGGCTTGAAGAATATTCCTGTGTTGTTTGAGCCACACTTTTGGTTCATTTCTCTACTTTTAGGTTTGGTAGAATCAATAGTAATAAGAGCAAATAAATAACAAGTTTCTGAATGAAAGCTCATTAAGAACAAAGGTTTTCTATTATTTCTTTTTAAAATAGTATTTTATTTTTTTCCAATTACATGTAAAGATAGTTTTCAACATTCACGTTTTTTGGGGGGAAACATGACAACTGAGGTTAAATGACTTGCCCAGGATCACATAGCTAGGGTTAAGTGTTGGGGTCGGATTTGAACTCAGGCCCTCATGACTCCATGACTCCATTCTATCCACTGTGCAATCTAGCTGCCCCTTCAACATTCACTTTGTAAGATTTTGAGTTCCATATTTTTCCCTCCTTTCTTCTCCTTCCTCCTCCCCAAGTTGGCAACCTGTATAGGTTACATATGCAAAATAATATTAAACATTTCCATGTCAGTCATGTTATAAAAAAAAAGAATCAGAACAAAAGGGAAAAATCATGAGAAAGAAATACAAAAACAAAAAAGGTGCAAATAGTATACTTTGATCTCCATTCAGACTCTATAGTTCTTTCTCTAGATGTGGATAGCATTTTCCATTATGGGTTTTTTAAATTATTATTTTTTTAATCATTGCATTGCTGAGGAGAGCTAAGTCTGTCAAAATTGGTCCCTGCACAGTTCTCCTGGATCTACTCACCTCACTCAGCTTCAGTTCATGCAACCTTTCTAGGTTTTTCTGGAATTCAAGCAGAGAGTGTCTTAAGACTTTGCATACCTATGCTTTACCACAATATTTGTCCCATAATAGATATTTATTAAAATTTTGTTTAATTCTAATTGAAGTAGCTCTGCCCACCCTCCTCCTACAATGACATCTTTAGGGGCCAGAAAAATGAGACAGTATGTGATCTAAAAGTGGGTTGCAAATCTAATAATAATTAAAACAATGATAATGGTGATATAATTATCTTTCAGATTTTATTTATCTTTGAGATTTGCAAAATCCTTTGTCTGTGTCATCTTATATCTTCAAAAAACCCTGTGATGAAAGTGCTGTTCATTCCATTTTTCAGATGAGGAAATTGAGATTCAGAGTAATTAAACGATTTTTCCAGAATCACATAATTAGTAAGTGACTGAGGCAGGATTTGAATTCAGTTCTTTCTGATTCCAAGTCTAGTATTCTATCTACTCTGCCCCCTAGCTACCTACTTGCAATTTTTGGAGAGACTCATGGAGGGAGTTAATTAGTCTATGTTCCAATTTTTATTCAGCTTCATATAGAGTTGTCATATTGTGCTAGGTGTCTCTCATAAACACACACTGGAATCCCTGAATTCTTTTTCGTTACTTATGACCTTACCTGGTTGTTGTATGAGTCAAACAATTTACATCCTTAGGTACTGAAAAGACTGGAGGATGTGAGTCATTGTCATGGATATTCTAAAGTACCACAAGATGAAAGAAAGACAAACACCATGATTATTTAAAAAGGAAAGAGAGCAAGATTTGGAAACTATAGGCCAGTGAGTTTGACATCAATTATTAAAAAATACTCTAGAAGGAATTATTAAAGAAACATTTTTCATGTGTGGGGCAGACTACATCATTATTGATGGTCCCTTTCAGTTCTGAATTCCATGGTGCTCTTAGCCCAACAGTGTAGATGATAACCTATCCACATATTATTATCCATCTTTTTCATTTCATCCCAAAAATTTTCCAAAAGGGCTTTACTTAATATGCTGTATACTTGCATCTATTTGACTTAACATTTTATTTATAACATTGGAGCACTCAAGTTGTATACTGTTCAGCTCTCCTTCCTTTTTTGAATGGTGACTTCCTTTCCCAGTTATATATCTCTCAGGTAACATACTTTATGCCATCTTTGCTGGGCAATTTGTCATGTGTTATCTATTTCAACATACATAGGTAGCCTATGCATATCTCTGCATTTACTATGCACGTTGACATTATTCATTAATCACAACCTTAAATCTTTGGAAATCACTATATAATATGACTTTAGAGAAGCAGTATGGGGCCATAGAAAAAGATTTGGATTTAGAAGATTTTGGTTCAAACCATGACTTATCATTTTTTTTTCATATCTGAAAGTCTGGCCCTGGTGCCCTGCAATTATGATTGTTGAGTATCTTTTGGAGCTAATCTCTTTTAGGCAAGCCCCAGATATTCTTTACTCTTGGACTATCTGCCCTGAAGCTGTATAAGTACAATGCTTTCCTTCCTTCTTCCTTTTCTAATTTCCAGCCTTACATGCATCATCAAATCAATTTGAACATTATGACTGAAAAGAATATGCCAATTGAGTCCCACTTTGGTTTCACTCATTAATCTAGTAACTTTTTCAATCAAAATACCCCATACTCTGTACCACTCTATTATATATGTTATCTTCACTAAGTTCTTTGAGTAAAAATGAATTTTTGCATAGTTATTTCTTAAATACCATTCATTCATTCATTCATCCACCCATTTTTTTCTTTAATGTTATTCTTATTTCTTTCTGTTACATATCAAGAATTGTTTGTTGGCTTTAAAATGTGGTGACTCCTCTGTAATTAATCAATAAAGAAATTTGATGTAGACATTCTGATAGCTATTTTCAATGTTTCATCTGTCTATTGTTTTCTTTAGATATTCTTGATATGGTTTGTGTAATTTGGATCTTTCTGTAAAATTTTTATCCACTTGAGACTTTATACTATTTCTAAGATGATAACATTCAAGTTTTTCTTCCACCTTCCTCTATAAGATTTGATAAATAAATTTATGTTGAAGTTTCATTTTGCTCATGATATTGTTTTTCTCAGTTTAACATGAAAATTATTGACTAGCTAAAGTAATATTAGCTTTCTTTGATTTTCTTTTTGTGATTATGATTTTTATTGCTTAAGCACTTTAGAAAATGTTGATTTTTGTGTTATTTTTGTACTTTTATCCATTTCTATTTTTTAGCATACATATCTTGTTAAAAAAGATTAGGTTGGATTTGTTCAAATTGCATATTATAGCTTCTTTTCATTTAAATTTTATGTTAATTTTTATCTTTTCTCTAGTAAGTACTGACTGTTACATAGCCAATTTAGCAATGACTCCATCATTGCTAGCTAATTGTTTCATGTCTGCTAAAATACAAGAAGAGATGAAGAGGTGTGTGTGTGTGTGTGTGTGTGTGTGTGTGTGTGTGAGAGAGAGAGAGAGAGAGAGAGAGAGAGAGAGAGAGAGAGAGAGA
>JAJPUD010000631.1:231375-262088 GCA_023553655.1 Myrmecobius fasciatus | reverse complement strand
GAGAGAGAGAGAGAGAGAGAGAGAGAGAGAGAGAGAGAGAGAGAGATTGCTTGGCATTTATCATGTCTTGATTATCTCTTTGGTACAAAGTAGGGTGTGAGATAGGATTATAATATCTGGCACTTATTTATTCAAGGGAAAGAGATTTCAATGGAGAAGCATGATGATCAAAGGCAATAATTGATAAAAGGAAAACATTAATTGTTTAAAAATGTTTTCAGAGAGTCTAGATTTGAAGGATTTCAAAGATGTCAGTGTTTCCTCCATAAATCCTATTCTGAGGCTTCATTATGGTATAAGAGTAACTCAAAGGGTTATCACAGGTGTGTCCCTTATAACCAACATATTATCGGATTCTAGTTTCTAATCCATTCTGCTACCAATTTTATTTCATGGGTGAACTTCCATTAACTAATAATTTATAATTACCGTGTATTTCCCTCCATTCTGTTTTCTTCTATTTCTTCTTTTTTTTTTCCTTTTTCTATCTCTCCTCAAAAATCTGTTTTGCTTCTAATCACTGTTTTTCTTAATCTACCCTACCTTTTATCTGACTTCCCTCCCAATTCTCTTATCCTCTTCCTTCTTTTTTATTTATTGGGGGAGAGAGAGAGAGAGAGAGAGAGAGAGAGAGAGAGCGCACAAAGGAGCATGTATTTACTTTCTTCTTTGAATCAATTCTGAAGATAGTCAAGTTCAAGCATTCTCCACCGTCCCATTTCCCTTCCTCCCCCCCAAAAAAAAACTATTCCTTGCATGGCTTTTTTATGGGAGAAAAATTTCACCATTCTACCTCTCCCTTCCCAATCCTCCCAGTGCATTTTTCTTTTTCATCTATTCATTATTTTTTGGAGATCATTCCAACATAATTGATTCACACACATGAGAAATCCTTTAAAGGATTTGCCCTAATAATGATAAAGTTCTTAGGAGAACTTTAGGAGATTGTTTCTGTTAAAAGGTGTTTCTTCTTCCATATAGGAATGTAAACAGTTTAACTTTATTGAGTCTGTTATGATTACCCTTGCATGTTTACCTTTTCATTTTTTAAAATTATGCTTGAATGTTAATTTTTATATTCAGCTCTGTATTTACATTAATAATACTTACACGTAATGTATTCCATTAAATATCCATTTTCATCTAAAGGATTATACTCAGTTTTGCTGGGTAGGTTATTCTTGTCTGTAATTCTATCTAGCTCCTTTGCTTTCTGGAACATTATATTATAAGTCCTCTGCTCCTTTAATGTGGAAATTCTGACAGGATCTTCATGATATGTGAATGTTTCTGACATCTAGCAATCTTTTCTCATTGATCTGGGAGCTCTGGAATTTGGCTATAACATTCCTGTGAGTTTTCATTGTGGGAACTCTTTCAAGAGGCAAAATTCAACTTTTATTTCACCATTTCCATCTAAGATATTAGGGCAATTTTCCTTTATAATTACTTGGAATATGATATCTAATTTTTTTCTTTGATTATAATTTTCAAGCAGTTTTATAATTCTTAAATTATTTCTCCTTGATCTATTTTCTCAATCAGTTGTTTTCCCAAAGGGATATTTCACATTTTATTCCATTTTTCCCCATTACTTTAACTTTGTTTTATTGTTTCTTGATGCCTTATGGAGAAATTAGCTTTAGTTGCTTAATTTAATTTTTAAGAAATTATTTTGTTCAATGAACTTTCGTACCTCTTTTTCATGTTATACTGATTTTGTTTTTTAATGGTTAGTTTCTTCAATACTTTTTGTGCTTCTTTTTCTGAGCTGTTGGTTTTCTTTTTATAATTTGCTTTTATCATTCATTTATTTCCTCTACCACTCTTACCTCTTTTTTAAACTCTTTTAGGAATTCTTGTTGGTCTTTTGTTTAGTTAGCATTTTTCTTTGAAGCTTTGTGTGTAGCTGTCACATTGTGTTCTTCTGACTTTATGTTTGTTTTTTCCCTACCACCATAGCAGCTTTTTATGGTCCAGTGCTTGTTTTGTTGCTTGTACATTTTCCAGCATATTTCTTGACTTTGAACTTTGTAATAAAAGTTGAGACCTACTCCTAAAGTTGTTTTGTTGTTATTGCTGACATGGCTTATGTACACTTAGGACCAGTTTCCACCCCAGTATCACAGATTTCTCCTGTTGACTTGCTAAGTTTTCTTAGGTCAGAAACATGTCTCACCCTAACTTTTTGTTTGCTCTGCCATTCTAAAATTTTATTTTAGATGTTATTTTAAAGCTGTTTGAAGGGGAATGTTGAAAGAGTTCATCTAGTTTGCTGCCTCTAATCCTTCATATTGACTCTTTCCTCTCGGTCACTTTAGAAAGCAATGTTCCCCGTCATGGGAAAGATTGGATGGAAAAATGCTTTTCTGGAGGGCAGAGAAAGTATTGAGTGAAAATGCATTCTTCTTTTCTTGCCCCTAGGAACTTACACAGCTGGCATCCTCTTTTGGAAATGCAAGATACATTATCAAATGTTAAGCTGATTCATTTTAACCTTTGGGCATGCAATCATGTTAAAAATGATATCAACATTTAGTAAAAAAACAAACATATATATTAATACACCAGTAACATCTTTCTTCCTGTCTCTCCTACTTCCCTTCATCCATACTCACAGTCCTACTTTTTAGAATAGAGATAATTTTTCTAGGTGTTTAAAGTTCCTAGAATACTTTGTAAAAGATTTAGGGAATTTGATTTTGAAAGAAGTTGAATTTTGAACCAATGGATATATGAGTAATAAATGTTTCTGCTAAAGTGATACTTTATCTTTATTGTTTTAGAAAGGCCATTGTCACATACACTAGGAAAGAATGGAAGGCAGGAAACTGAAATTAAGAAAATTAAAAAGAAAAAAAGGAAATTAAGTATAATAATATACTAATAAAGAAACTGGCCAGATAAACTATTGAAACTTAGTAACTAAATTTTACAATGGAACCAATGATATGGATGGTGAGAAGAACTGGATTACACTACTATGGCAGTAACAAATGAACTGTTTGACATTTTGAAAGCTACTAGTCATTCTGAATCTCAGTTTCTACTGTGTAAAATGAAATAGCTCGGAGGTTCAAGTCCCCTTTCAGTGCTAACATTCTGTCATTTGTTTAAAGAAAGAAAATACAAATTGGGATAGAAAGTAGACCTGTGATTTTATTGATGCAGGGAACTCCAGATAAGGAATTAAAGTTAGGCACCTTCTCTGCAGCTCAAAATCTTACTATGTTGCCTAGTGTATTGAAATGCTGAGTTACTTGGCCAGTGTTACACATCCAATATATTTCAGAGGCAGCTTATGATTCCAGGTCTTCCTGGAACTGAGGCCCATTCTCTGTTGCTTACTCCACATACTTAGAAATATGTGTGTAAAATCCATGAATAGAAATGCCATTTATTATCTACTCGATACTTCTCATGTACTACCTTAAACCAGTTCAATCACTAACTAGTAATGTGAAAAGTCATTTGACTTATTTGAGCCTCAGTTTCCTCATATTTAACATTAGGATAATCATACCTATTTTGTCTATATCATAAGGTTAAGGTGAGGACCAAATGAGATAACATATGTAAATACATGTAAATCTTAAGTTTTCTTAAATGTCTACCATGATAAATTACTCCCTTTTACTCCACTTTCACTCTCACTCTTGCTCTCTTTCTCTAACACACACACATACACACACACAAACACACACATGGTCTTGGTTTTTGCTCTGCTTCTTGTCTCTGTCTCTGCCTCCATCCTTGCTTCCATGTCTTTCTTTTTCTTCACTTACTATTAATATGCCATCTCTCCCCAAAAGGAATACAAAGTCCCTGAAGGGAGAAATAACATGATATTCTTTAGATTCTTACAATCTATCTAGCATATAGTAGATACAAAAATATTTTTATGGAAATAGTGACAAAATAATTGGGTCTAACTTAGTACATTATTTGTAAAATGTGTGTTTATGTGCTATTTTCTTTGAAAGATTCCATTTTGTAATTAAGTGTAGATTTTTTTCCAAATTGCAAATTTTATAATTGTGACATTAATATATGTTTATTTTCTACTTAGTTTTTTTAAATTGTAAATGCACATGAAAGTATCTTTTTAAATTTTATATGAGAGTAAGAATTATCTGTCTACCAAAATACTTAATTCTGAATAAATGTTTTAATCAAGCATTGGCATTAAGCATATGATCAGTGTCTTAATGTACATTTCAGACATTTCATATTCTCAACATGTTTTGAGCTTAGCCCATTAGTAGTAATGGGAGTTGAATCGTTACACAGACCTATTCATGGAATTCAGATTGTGCTCCTATGGGGCTCCTTAATTAGGTTTTAATAAGAATAGTGAATTAAATGTGATGATTAAGAGTCCCTTTATGCTATATATTAATTACACATCAAATAAATATTGCACATTTTAGGGATTCCTAATATAGGCAACAATGTAGAGTAGATATTTATGCAACTACCCTATCATCTATGCTGATTCAGACAATTCTACTTATTGGTCTGAAAATAAATTCCCTACATTGTTTACACAGTTCATAATTATCACCAGATGTGACTTAATAAGAATTGATCAATTCAACTAATGTTAAATCATTTCTTAAATTATAAATGAAATGCATATTTGGCAAACTCTCGCAAAAGCATTAACCAAACTTTTCTTTTTGCAAGCTGTTTACAGATTGCCTCAGTGCTCAAGTCCATAAAACACTTAGCAACCAACAGCTCCTGCTGAGACTTCGCTTTGCCAATGCTGGGTAATGGATTGTTCAGCACCACAGGAAAATACATCAGTATTAAAGCAGGAAGAATCACTTTGGCCATAATCGACAGGTCCCTCTTCCCCTGCCCCCAGTTGGAGTGCTCAGTTCAGATGATGGGAAAGTTCTCTTCCTTCCTGTGAATAAAAGAGAATCTGATCTGCCAGTAAGGAGTAAGTACTATGATGCAGAAGAGTCAGTTTGGACAGAGTGAAGGTATAGACATGTTTGAAAATTAGAGTACTTACTAATTTTAGCAAAAATATATTAAAATAATTCCAATTATTAGTTGGTAGGGAAATAAATTTGACTAAGTTTATGATACTGTGTCAATACCAGTGTTTTAGTGGAACCCAATGCTTTTTGGGAAATTACAATTGATGGTAAACTTTCTAAGCTAATTGTGCATATTTAGCTGACAATTTTTATTTAAAATATTTTAGTCATTTACAATACCCTTTCTTTTTATTTAATTATGTTCTAAAACTTCACATTCAGATGGAATAGAAATGTCTCCAATCTACTGAAGACAGATCAATGAAAGCCTGTTATCAGTGGAAAAAGACCTAAGGCATTGACATAGAACATTTCTCCTGTGCCTCTTAAAGGACTTGACTGTGCCCTATGTTAGCAGAACTAAATGTTACTAGTGTTTCCATATAATAAACAGAAAGCAAATAAATACACAAAGTGATGCATGAGTTGTAAAATGATGTGAGTCCACAAGAAAAATCCAGTGATATTACCTAGAATCAAAAATTCCACATTCCTCCTGCAAAACTCTACTTCAAAAAGTTTTAAGCATGGCTTCAAAAGGGCTATGCATTTAATGTCATCACCACCAAATGTAACAAGAATGATTCATCAAGCACCTACTATGTATAAAAATCACTGTGTTTAGCATTGGAAAAGGGATAAAGCCCTTGCCTTTAGAGTCTTTGTAGTAAAGTAGGAATGTATGACACTAATAGAGATGGCTAAGTTAAAATGTAAAATGTTACTTGATAAGAGAACTTGCATACTGTACTGAGAAGTATATTATATTTAAAGTTGGAAGATCTGAGTTTGAATTTTGCCTCTGAAGTTAATTATGTCACCTTGAGAAAGGTGCTTTATCTTTCTAAGATTTTTTCCCCCTCATCCATAAAATAAAGGGATTAGATTAGTTGATTTGTCTAGTCTTTAAAACTCTTTTAAGAATGGCTAGTTACAAAGAATTGTCTCAAACCAGTTCTAATTGTTCAGTGAAGAAAACCATATAGACCCAGAGAGAGGGATATAAAATATGGACCACAACATAACATTTTCATGCTCTCTATTAATGTTTGCTTGCATTGTGTTTCCTTTCTCTGATGTTCTTTTTTTTTCTTGTAGATAGGATTTTTCTTGCACAACTTGTCAAGTATTTCAACATTATTAACATGTAGTGGACTTCCTGCCATCTAGGGGAGGGGAGGGGACTGGGGGTAAAATTTGTAACAGAAAGCTTTGTAAAGATATTAATGCTGAGGAACTACCCATACATATGTTATACAAATAAAAAGCTTTAATAATAAAAAAAAAGAATGGCTAGTTAATGGAAACTAAATGTGGATCAAGAATAACATTTTCACCTTTTGTTGTTGTTTGCTTGTTTTTTCTTTCTCATGTTTTTTCTTCTCTTTTGATCTGATTTTTCTTGCATAACATGACAAATATGGAAATATGTTGAGAAGAATTGCACATTTAACTTATATTGGATTTCTTGCTGTATAAAGAAGGGGAAAGGGAAGAGGGAGGGAGAAAAATTTGGAAGACAGGTGAATTTTGAAAACTATCTTTGCATGCATTTGGAAAAAAAACTATTAAGATAAAAAAAGAAACAAAACAATAAAAAATGAATGGCTAGTTAGAAAATTAAAAAAAAATATCCTATCAGGTTTGAGGATGAAAGTTGTCATTTCATATCCAAATGCTTAAAAATCAGTTTAATTAATGGAGGACAGGAACATGTGGGCATACCTGGAAGAAAAGAAAAAGAATAACCACACTGATGTGTATCCTTTGTTTGAAAAGGCAATGGGTATGCTGCTATTACCTGTCATTCCTTTTCTGCATTGCTTATTCCTGTCTCCTTACCCATCTCTGCTTCAATCTCATTATGTCATGATTTCAGACAGAACAAATCTGAGAACAATTTTTTTGCTTTTTGATCCATCTGAAGCTGAGTATCTTTCTGTTGGATCCACATCTCATCCAATACTAGAATAAAGGAGAAATCATTTTCATGCTGAAACTTGGCATTGAGTAAAAGCAGATGCCAACTGCTTCACCAGTTAGAAAATGGAAAAGGACAAGATTCAACTTCCTCATTTACTATGTTTATAGTGACAATTTGAATTCTCAAAAAACATTTTTTTAAAAGTTTGTCTTTTGGGGAGAAGGAAGACAATATCATTAAATTCCTTGGAGGTTGTAGGAGAATGTTCTTTCATAGCTAACTGATTAAGAAAGTATTCATATTTTAAATTCCTCCCATTTTAATCCATTGTTGTTTAACATCTCTATAAAATGTGGAAACATGAATATTAACACATTAAGCTCTCAATACTTCCAGAAAGCAGAAGCAGGAATAGTCCAGACATTCCATCCAGGATTACCCAGACTCTGAAAGACACTGTTGGTTTGTGAATATGACATGGGAGAAGAACCACCAGAAAAGATTGATGGTAGAAAATCTAGGCATGAGGTCAATGCAAACACAGAAAGAAGAAATATATGAAAATAGTCATGTTAGAGGCATCACCAAAGACATATATAAGCAAAAACAGAGGCTATATAATCATATAATGAGAATCTGGGATAAAAGATGAACAAGATGAATATTTCATATCCATGTAATTGTAAGAATCAAGGATAAGACTCCTATTATGATACATATTCTCAATGGATGCTTTAACATATGGACTACTAAAGTCACCAGGATGAAAAGAGGTGGGTTTGGTTATGGGTCTGCATCAGTACAGAAACTGTCAACAACAATAATATTGTTTAGTCTATTGTCAAATATATACACAAAGCATTTTTTTTTCTTTTTTGGCCCCTTAACTGTCACATCTAATATCTATATTTGTATATTCCCTAACCTTTGATTTTTCACTGCACCAAATGTTCTGTATTATCTCTGAATTCATAACAATTTGTTTCTTTAAATTCCTCCTGACCTTCAGCAAATCTTTTTTTACATCACTTTCATTAAGGTGTTTTTGTTTTGTTTTGATTTGCCTTCTTTCATGATTCCTAAAATATGTGCCAATTTTTTTTCCTTATGACCTTGCCTAAAACTTTCATATTCTTTGGTATGAGGAAAAACTGCAAATATGATACTGCATAATCATTTTCTTCATAGTTTCCTTATCATTCTACTCTGAATATAATTCCTTGTACAATAAACACTATAATTATACCTTTAATATTTGAATAAATGTCAAAAGCCTGTGAAATGCCTTTCTGATTGATAAAATTTTTCATGAAATTTCCTCTGGAAAAAAAAAAGAAAACAATCTTTCCTACTCTGCATGTTTCCCAAGTTGAATCAATGAGGTAAATATTGAAAGTCATGTAAACAGTCAAAAACCCCATTTCTATACTCATTCAATTTCATGAAGGTGAGCTGTACAATTATAAGTGAAAAGGTTAGTTTTCCTATCTTCACATAAGCCTGCTCATGAAATAATATTTTTCACAACACTTATGTAAACATAAACTAATAAGAAATAAATGCTATTTCAATTTCTGAAATATTTTGTTCTTTTTAAGTAGTTAAATATATAGTTCATTTTAAAACTTTAAAGATTAATATATTTTCTAATCACGAAATGTCTCATTTTATTGATTCCTGTAGTTAGCTTCCAAAAGAAGAGTTACACAATTTTTATTCTGCTTAATAACACCTTAAGCTTGTGATGGCAGAATTTGGAATGCTGTGTTCATGATCAGTTTTGTCATTTTCAAAGTCATTTAATCAATAGAGCAGGATTAAAAATTAAATTGATCAAATGATTCATACTATAATTCTACACATTCATGATTAGCTGGTCTCTTTTTATCTTATACATCAAGTGAGTAGTAATGACTTGTGGAAAATGTTTTAAAGTAGTAAGGAGTAACTCTTTAGAACTTCAGACTTAAATATTGCTATTAATTTCATTTTCTGTCTCTGTGTATGTGTATGTTGCATTTTGTGCATAAAAATATATAAATGCATGTATCCATGTTTGGATTGCATATATAGTATCCATGAATATATGTGTGTATATATAAAAAAAAGATAAGCCCCAGAAACCAGATGACCTGAATCCAAGTTCTAATTATAGTACATAGTGTGTACCTCTCAGTGTCCTAATTAACTTTCCAAGATCATAAGTTGCAGAATAGTTAGGAATTGATAACTAAGGGGAGTTTCTTCACTTATCCTAATAGAATTATCTATTATCTATATCTCTGTACTGAAATTATCTAAGTAACTAGCTAGCTACATATATAAATACATATATGCACATATGCATATTATAGTTATGCATATGTCTATATGCATATAGGTAAATGCATATATAGTAGAATATAGGTATGATTACATTCTTCTGTATATTTCTCTTTTGGGGTTTTTAATGATACATCCCTCCCTTTTCCCTTGTGTTTTATCACTTCTCAGTTTTTCTCTACTTATTCCTCATCATGGCATACCCATTGATCAACTATGTCCCCCAAGTCTGTGCCTTGATCCTCTTCTTTTTTCACTTTATTCTGTCATGTCAGGAAATCTCATTAGGTCCAATGATCATGGTTGTACCAACAATTATATATATATATATCCAACCCTAGTTTTGCTGTTGAACTCTAGTTCTGAATATTCATTTGCCTTTTAGACATCTCAAACTGGATATCCCAGAGATATCTCATATCCAAAACAGAACTCATTATTTTTCTCCCCAAACTACCCCTTGTTCTAAATGTTCCTATTACTGTCAAGGGCATTCCTCTTCTTCGAGTGTCCCAGGATTGCAACCTAGGTTCCTCACTCTTTCTATATATCCAATTTGTTGTCAAATATTGATATCTAGATTTAAAAACAGATTTTAAAAAAATATTGTATACATACATATTACTTGGATAGTACAAACATGCATATATGTTTCTGAATATAATGGGTGTGTGTATTTTAGTATTATTTCATGAGTATTATAGAAGCCAATCAACAAGCATTTATTAGTGTTTACTATTTGTCAGATAAGGACAGCTTGGTGGTGCACTGGATAGAGTGCAGGGTCTGAAGTCAGAAAGACCTAGTGCAAATCTGACCTAATGCTAGTAGGGTGACTCTGGACAAATCATTTATCCTGTGTGCCTTAGTTTCCTCATCTGTAAAATGAGCTGGAGAAGGAAATGGAGAATCTTTCTGGTATCTTTGCCAAGAAAACTTCCAGTGGGATTATGGAGAGTCAGACATTACTAAGTGAGGCAAGTATCAATAAATGCCTGAAATGGGGTCATTATTGAGTGAATGAAGCAACGGTGGGGCACCTATAAGAGAGATGCTGTGAAAACAGAAATGGCAAGATTTGACAGTAGGTATGTAGAGTAAGAGTCAGAAAGACTCCTCATTTTCATTTTAATAAAAACCATATATATAATAAATCCAGTTATCTTGATTCAAGCTTATCTAGCATCTGATATTTTTCAAGCTTTACTTGAAGCACAGGTAGCCCAAGCATGACTGAGCAAAATGTTATTGCAGGGCTTAGATGTCAACATTCAAGGACAAACTTGTATAGTTTTCTTGCATGAAAATGTCCTTATTTCTCCAACTTAAGACACATTTTAATGCCAATGTAATTCTCTTATTTTCATTTTTATTTTTTTTCTGTTACTTAAATAGTAGCTCCTCTCTGCAAATTATCAAAAGCTTTTTGAAGTGCTTTCCTTTATACCACCTCCTAAACAGCACCTCCTACAATAGATCTTTCCTGATTTGCACAGTTGCTAATGTATCCTTTAACTCTGTTATTACTTTGTATTTAATTTGTATATATTAAAAATGGATACATAGAATATGCAAGAGGTAATTTGCAGAGTATAAACATTTTCCATTTCATAGAAGAGTTATTTTGAAGAAAGATGAATGATTTGCCTGTGGTAAATCACATAGCTAAATGAGGAAATAATCTCAGTCAGGATTTGAACTTAAGTTACCGATGCTGTCTAATGCTCTTTCCTGAATGTTATACTTTTTGTATATAATAATAAAGCTCATTTCAGTACAATATGGCTCTCTATTGTTGTCCCTCTTTCTCTTTCTCTCTTTTTTATGGTACTTGCATCTTCTCTACTTCCTTCTGTTTCCTTAGCTTTTGTGGACTGTTTGTTGGTGTCAGTGGCGGTCACCATGATCAGTTTTCTATCTTAAACTCTTTCTAGACCTGAATGACTTTTAAAACTTCTTCAGGTCACCACAAAACACTATACTCCTCATAAGATGAATATTTTGGTTGTTAAGGTTTTGAATAATAAAAAAATTATTACATTTAGGATTGATTAGTAAAAATAATCCTTCTATATCTCATATCCACATTTTCTGCATGCACTGTATATCAGTTTTACCAGTAGAAGACATAATACCCAGTGAATTCTTTCTTTAAAATGCTGAAATAATTGCAGAGCAATTAGATATCATTAATATATATTCTTATATTAAAAATATACTTAAGTATATAAAAATTCATTAAATAACTTTATCTGGTGTGCTGTCACGTTGGTATATCTTGACTGGGCCTTTGGGTGTCTCAAACTACATCCTTGAATTCAAGATCAATTCTGATGATGGACCCTAAGGAGATCTGCACTAGCAAAAATGGTTACATATAAGTTTAGGTTAGCATAGGTATCCTGCTACCCCAAAGATAAGCCAGTTTTTTATTTATATTTAGTGCTCTGATAAACTCAAAGGAAGTCAAAGGACTTGGCTCTCAGTGTGGAGTGTAGCACTAAAGATAAGTTCTATGTAGCCTGGGCTTATTTAGCCACTAAATACCACTTAATATTGTGAAGTATGCAGGAATATCTATTCCAGAATTCTTTTTTTTTTTTTTTTTTTTTTTTGGCTGAGGCAATTGGCGTTAAGTGACTTCCCCAGAGGTCACACAGCTAGGAAGTATTAAGTGTCTGAGATCAGATTTGAACTCAGGTTGTCCTGACTTCAGGGCTGGTGCTCTATCCACTGTGCCACCTAGCTGCCCCTATTCCAGAATTCTTTAAGGGACAGTAGGGTAACAGGTAAGCTTTTTTGCTTCTATTTTATCTTGACAAAGAGGGAAATTGGTGCTTAGATAGTTTGCCTAGGCTTCTTTACAATCTTTAAAATTTTATATGTTTCTGAGAATATGATATTGTATATAGGAAGGCAATATAAAAAGAGGATTGGATTTGAAGCTAGAAATATCACATTATTTTGTGAACCATATTGGGAGAGAAAAAGCAGAATAAAAGGGAAAAATAGTGAGAGGGGAAAAAAACAGAAAAAAGAAATGAACATAGCATGTGTTGATTTACATTCAATCTCCATAGTTCTTTTTCTGGTTGTAGATGGCTTTTTTCTATCCAAAGAATATTGAGATTGCCTTGGATCACTGAACCACTGAGAAGAAGCAATTCTTTCATATTTGATCATCACACATTCTTGCTGTTATTATGTATAGTGTATTCCTGGTTCTGCTTGTTTCGCTCAGCACCAGTTCCTATAAATCTTTCCAGTCCTTTCTAAAATCAGTTTGTTCATCATTTTTCATAGAACAATAATATCCCATTACCTTCATATACCACAACTTAGTCAGCCATTTCCCAATTGATGGACATCTACCCATTTTCCAATTCTTTGCTGTCACAAAAAGGGCTACTACAAACATTTTTGCACATGTAGATCCTTTTCCCTCCTTTATGATTTCCTTGTGATATAAACCTAATAATGGCACTGCTGGGTCAAAGGGTATGCACAGTTTTATAGCCCTTTAGGCATCGTTCTGGGTTGCTCTCCAAAATGGTTGGATCAGTTGACAACTCCACCAACAATGCATTAATGTCCCAGTTTTCCCACATCCTCTCCAACATTTATCATTACCTTTCCCTATCACCTTAGCCAATCTGAGAGGTATGAGGTGGTACCTCAAAGGAAGCTAGAAATCTCACCGTCCTTTCACAAACTCTTTGACTTTGGGCAAATCACTTTATTTTTCTGAACCTCAGTTTCATCATTTGTAAAATGAGGGGATTGAACTGACTTTTAAGGCCCTGATTTTGCTCTGTTCCAGAGAAAGCTTGTGTTGAATGAATAATCCCTATGAGTTCCTTTAAAACATGGTTTACAGGAAAGGACTAGGAGTGAGAAGGATTGAGTAGTAATGATTCAGACTTTGAATTACTTTGACTTCAACAAGCCTTTTTCTTTTTAAGCCCCACTTCCCAACAGCCTAAAATGGAGAACTGAGCCATATAATTTCAAAAGTCTCTTTTTCTTCTAACATGTTGATATTATGCTTTGTAAAGAAACCATGGTTTTTCAGGTAAGGTATTCCTCACAGTTTCTGTTAGGTTTTAAATATCTCTTAAAGGAAGCTATTTGTCTCTAGTTTTTATAACTTCTGAGAGATAGTTAGGTAATAGAATTCATTTACTACCTGCTTATGACTTAAAAACTTAAATTGTACTTTAGTTTCCCTATATTTTAAAAAGCAGAGGTAATTTTATCTTTGAAGTGATTGTGGCAATTCATTTCATAATATTTATAAATATTTTAAACTCAGTGTAAGATGCTGTGCAAATACAGGATATATTATAATCTTTGTATCTATTTCTTTACTGATAGTACTATATATAACTTGCCAACTATCTCATATTGATATTGTGAGGATTAAGAAGATAATATCTGAAAAGCACTTTGAGCTGTTTGGAAACAGGGTGCTGTTTAAATACAAGAGAGATGATTCTTATTAACCCAATACATTCTATTGCTGCCTTAGAACTATCTTCCATCAATAGTAGAGGCAAATGGATGATCAGATTCAATTGAACTAAAACAGCAATGTAACATTAAGCTGCTTTTGGAAATAGGATTTTAAATATATATGTTCTTCTTAAATTGGAAATTGAAATGTCATTTGAATCTAGCCTCTTAGGCAAACATGTTTCAATTCTGAATTATTTTGGTTACACTTAACATAAAAGGATGTGATTAAAATCCTCAGATCCTGGTTTTAGAAACTTGATGTTTTGCAGAAACATACACCATTACGAAGAAAAAGTAATAAAGTGGGATAGAAAGTCATTTTTGTAGCTCTGTGACAAGACTAGATTTAACTGTTTTCATTCAAGAATTTACTAAATCAATAGCAAATAAAGGCCTGCATTTATATTTCATAAAAAGCTTATAAATAACTATATTTCCCCAATAAATATGATTTCTTCTCATCTAGGATTTTAATAATCTTAATGAACACAATGAACACCATCCTTGAGAGAGAAACAGATCAAGTAAAAAGAAGTATCAATGAGGAATAATTAAGATTATATTTAGGGAAGAACAAGGTATAAAAAATAATGAATTTCAAATGGTGGATTTACATGAAAGGTCCTATGCTTTTCACGTGAGATCTGGTTCAGCAGAACCACATATATTCATCAGAATATAACTTGGTTTAACAAAAAGAAGAATCCAATTTTCTGCATCAAATCAATCCTGTTCTAATTACTTGCTCATCAAACACAATGTTTAGGTGAAATTTCTTTAGTGGTTAGGGGTGAGAACAGTACTAATTAGCAGATTACAACATTGGTCATATTTGTCAATTGTAGTAGCTATAATCTCCCTATAGACTGTAAGCCAAAAAACTCCACAAAATGCCTGTTAAATTACATGTCTTAAGATGCTATTATCTTATAGCAATCTAAAAATGTGTCAATCATCCTACCAATTATCAACTGAACATTTTGCTTTGTACAGTCTATTGCTATCACTTCTAAGAATTAAAAAAAAAAGTAATAACAATAGTCACTCTCTGCTACTCTTTCTTTAATCTCTTACAATCTGGTTTCTAACAAAGTACCTCACTGGACCTGTTGACTGGCACATAATAGACAATAAGTGCTTATTGCTTACTTGATTGTTTAACACAGTAGTATAATGCTCAAATAAAAATAAGGCCACTAAACTATATATAAGATCCCTGTAGTATATGTTGATTTAGAAAGCTACTTATAAACATTATGTATGCTCAATTATATTTTTATTTATTTTGTTAAATAGCTCTCAGATCTCAGATTAGGAATATTGTGGGTCATACTTGACACACTTGGATAACATGCCACTTCTTAACATACTCTTTAATTAACAATCATCATTTCCAAAATATAGATATAAGCCTCTCTCTAACTGTCATCTCTACATGCTCATGTTTATCTGCTGGCTTTGTTTTCTATAAGAGAGATGACAATAAGGGACTATTGACTAGGAATTAGGACACAGGAGTGGTTTGCCACTTTCTTCTTCAATTCATTTTACAGATGAGGGCAAACAGGGTATCTGAGTTCACATTTGAACTCAGGTCTTTCTGTGTTCAAAGCTGGCATTGTAGCCACAAAACCACCTACCTGTCCCCTGTCAAATGATAGCATTTGATTAAAATGACCTATAAGATTATATGACCTCCCCTCATTACCAAATGTTTGTGTTTTACTTCAATCTTTCTCAAGTTTTATATCTAGATAATAAATTCTTTGAAGTAGAACATATATCTCATTTATCTTTATATTTCCTCATATAGTCACCTATACCTTATTAGTACTTACTGTAAGAAATTCATGAATGAATATTTTCAATTGCCTTTGTTGAGTGTCTTTTAAGAAAGGCATTTGATTCAATGATTTTTAGTTATTATCCTATGTTATTGTTGATCTACTGCTGTCTCTAAAAAGTCTGGAAGATGGGCAAAAGCTTCTTAGATACCTTTATCTCCTTTAAGTTAGAACTAAACCTTTATACAACTATTTCATGAACTTCATGCTAAAATTAGCTTTCTGACTCATTGGGGTCAAATCCTAATAATGGTTAGTATCTGAACACCTGAAAAAAAATAAAGTCTCTGTCCCTCAGGTAATGACCTACATATATTTTAAGAAGATAGTCAAACCCATAAGCTACCATTTAAAATCTCTTAACTGAGAAAAAAGGATCACATTCAGGTTTTATTTAAATTAATTCCTAATAATATTAGACTTTATTCTCGCAAACAACCTGAAGCCTACATGATTTTTGAATGTAGGCTATTTGCTAGGATAGTTTTTTAAAAGTCTCAAATATAGCAAAATTCTGAAATGTTCTAGCATTCTATGTTCTTCCCCTTTTTGAATGCAGGATGGATTTGTGAATTGTAATCTAGATGAGTAATACTTCTTCCCATCTCACCCTTAACAAAAATTTGTCATTAGTTTCTAAAAACACATCGCAAATATAGGAGACACCTAAGGAGAAAGTATAGTTTGGTCATATCTCCCTGTCTGTAGGTTCTCTGCTCATTTGCCACTTTTATCACTTTCTTTGTAACTATATATCTTTTTCATCTGGTAGTGCTCAACACTCTCTGTAGCTGCCATCTGTTGCTGCTGCTGCTGTTTTCAACACAACTTATAGCCAGCTACTTGGAACCAGTTTTGTTTAGACATTTTTCAGACTATAGAAGTGCTTCTTTTTCTCTCACGCATTCTGATTCAGTGCTTTCTATTGTGTTTTTGGCTACATCACTTGGTCAAGTTTCTTTCCCAATTTTTTCGCACCATCTTTCTTACAATTTTTCCCTGCCCCCTTCTTCTTCCTCTCACCTTTCTCCTAATACATCTCTTGCCAAAAGTGGGACTGGGATGAAAAAAAAAAAAAAAAAAAAAAAAGGAGGAAAGATTCATGCACCTGCTTACTACACTAGATTATCTGCATGGCAAATGCATGGAACTTTGAATATCCTAGAAAAAATATTTACTGTGAAGGAAACAATTAATGTGAAAGAACCATATGCTAATAACCATGTTCTACTATTTTCCCCAAGTGGGGTAAAGGAACAAGAAGCGTTCTGGTTTACCTGAAGCCAGAAATTATCATTAACTATTTCAATCTCCTTTCCCTTATTCCTGCCTTTATTCATCTAAAAAGAAATAGGTATTAGTTATTTGTACTAATTTTATGAAACTTTAAGGAGTCAGAAGTTGATTAAACTACTCTTCCTCATGTATTTTTAACACAGGGTGTGAAGTTCTGAGGTATAATAAACCACTGCAAATTTTAAGAGTTCAATGTTTCCATTGTCTGAAAAGCATCAGTGAAGATGTTTTTAATATTCATCTCTTCAGGGACAAATAGCAGTGTTGAAAGGAATACATGCTGCCTAGAAAGTACAGAACAGTTCGATCCATGTGGCTTTTAAAGGGGATGATCATAGACCACAGTCACATCAGAACATTCTACCAACCTATATTTGCCTTCTACCCTAACATCCTGCCACCAACCCAGGAAACATGACTCTGGGCCTTTTAAAGGTCAGACTAACAAAGCACTAGAAACCATGTTGTCAGCAGGAGCTGGTTTTGACTGAGTGGTAAAATACAAGCTTTATTTTGGCAAACTTCCTTTCTCCCTCCTTCAACTTCTTGTTCCCTCCACCCCATTTCCTCCTCCTGGTGCATCCCCTTGCATCTCTAAATTGTGAGTACAACAAGGAAGGATTTGGGCAGAAATAACAAGGATTGGAACAAAGAAAACTGACAAAAATACCTTGGGATAAGTTCAATCAAAATATAAATTGTTTTCATGTGCATATGCCAGTTTGCTTGCTAGTCCCAGGCTGTCACTTTGAGTTATTTTCACCCCAGACACTAAGGACGTTAAGCTGAACAGCACACCACAAAGAATGAATGAGGCTGGGAGCGAGAATGACAAGAGGAGTGCCTGTGAAAGCAAGGATAAATAGATTCTCCTACTCTCCCTACTCCAGGCACACAAGGATATGTGCATCTCCTCCTACTTCTCTTCCCACTCCAAACACACACACACACACACACACACACACACACACACACACACATGCTTATTGTTGAACCAATTTACTCATTCTTTAAATTATCTTTCCTGGAAAATACAAAATGTTGAACCCAGAGTCAAAGAGCTTCGAAATGGACTTCAAACTCTTCAGAGGGGGAAAAACTCAAAACCTCCTTTTCTTTCTTTCTTTCTTTCTTTTTTTTTTTTAATACTACTAGTGTAGAATGTATAAATTTAAGAGTGATGGACGGCTTTCAGATTTTCAGGCAAGTATCACAAACTTTTCCCCCCCTCATCTTCTGCTATCTATTGGTCATCATTATTGTGTTTTACCTTTGACTAGAGGGCACAGAGATGCCAAAGCTCCTCCATTAATCAGGCAGCAGATGGAGAATTAAGGCCAATGAAGCTGGAATTCTCACTTTCTACTCCCAGAGGCTTATATACATTAGCTAGAGGAGAAAGCTATTGAACAATGACCACATGCCAATAAGTTTTAGAGCCTTTGATTCTTCCCCTTGTGCTTTCTCTTTCTGTGGTGGTTTTTAATCCTGTATACATTCTATTAACTCTGCCCTTGCCAAAGGCATTCTTCAAATTTAACTGAATGTGAGCTTCTTTTAAATATGCTGGAGAGTTTTCACATACTAGTGGCATTTAAATATCAGTGCTGAATGAATGCTGCCTTCTATAAAATCCTTTTATTGTAAGATTAGGGCTATACTGTTAGTGTTTAAGATTTATAGAAGTCCTGATGCTCTTAGTACTTGATAGCACTGATAGGATTAGGTATTCTACAGCCCCATTTTATTTAATCTTGGTGTGCTCTTGAATGATAGGTGTGGATGTTTTTAAATTCAATGTCCCTAATCTTGAGTATTCTAATCCAGTCTGTCACTAGCAAATTGACAGCTATTACTATGAAGGAGGGAGTTTGTTAAATGCTTTCTATGTGCCAAATACTGGAATTACTGATATAAAAGTGAAACAGTCTCTACTACATTCAAAGAACTTATATTCTAATGGAGAAAAAGGATACATACTTGGGAGCAGTGATCAAGGAGTAGTAAGTTGATTTGGGAAGTCACCAGCAATAGTGAGTGAGTAGAGCCATAGGGATTGATTAACATAACCTTTCTATTAGCAATGGCAATATTGACTCTAAACCTGGGAAGAAGTCAGAGTGGGCAAGAAGGAAGACTATGGGGGAGGGATATTTACAAAGTGGATGGCAAAAAAAAAAAAAAAGATGATCAGGATAAAGCATATTTGGAAATAGCCAGATTCACTGAGTATTTGACACATTTATTAATTAGAATAGCGTGAGTCTTAGAACTGGAGCTCTGGAATTGACAAGTCTCCAAGGGCATGGTGTCTTATCCAAAAAAGGTATTACTGTAGTATGTATCAAAATCCAGTGGGGATGGAGAAAGTGATTATTATCAGGCAGGGCAATTAAGAAAATGACTGGAATGTAATATAAAATATAACAACTATAACTATCATGTCTACCTATCTCTAGTTTATCTCCATATTGTTATAGTTGTGTAGATATAGATACACAACTTGTATATATACAAGCTAAGTGCTTGGTACATGGAGTTATAGGTCTGGAGCTAGGAAAACCTGAAGTCAAATCCCACTACAGACACCAGCTGTGTGACCCTGGACAAGTCACTTAACTCTGTTTGCCTCAGTTTTCTCATCTATAAAATAAGTTTGAGAAGCAAATGGTAAAGCATTCCAGTATTTTTACTAAGAAAACGCCAAATGGGGTCCTGAGAGAGACAAATACGACTGAAATGACTGAACAGTAAAAACAACAAAAAAATTAAATCCATTTTACAATAGAGCAACCCTGATGCTCAGAAAAGTAAAAAGATGTTTAAGGTCACACAAATAGTAAGGACCACAGCTGGAATATATAATGTGTGTGTGTGTGTGTGTGTGTGTGTGTGAAAGAAAAAAAAAAAGTTGCCATGTACACAGTAAAAGATAAGAGAGGATTCAATATAAAGCAATACATTTCCATTCCAAGAAAACCTATATAATAAATATTACACATTGACACATTGTTTTCTCAGATGCCTGGCTTTTACTTGCTTCCTTGCAGCTTTTCTTTTTGTTTTCTTTTGTTCTCTGCTGTGTAATTTCAACTTTAATTTTCTCCCTCCCTCCTTTTCCACCTAAGAGGACTACAATTAAGAGTGAAAACAAACACACGTATATAGACACATATACATATATGTATATAAATGTGTCACACACATAGATGTATGTATACACACAAACATGTATACATACATACATATACACACATACCCAGATATTTATAAACATTTATTTATATACTCATACTTACACATATGTAAACCCTTATTATGCTTATTTCTACTTGTTAATATATTTCTCTGAAGGTAACATCTTCCATAAGTCCAAGTTTTTTCATGTTTTTTTTTAAATCTACCAGCTTATCATTTCTTATATTACAACAATATTCCAATGCAATCACATTTTATGTGAGAGATTGTCTATGAAAGTTTTTCCTCAATATTTTACTTTCCTTCTGTTTATACATTAAAATTTTGATTTGAAATGATAAAAATTGTCCCTTTTATACTTCAATAATGGTTTCATATTATTATATGGTTTAAAATCTGATACTACTGAATCAGCTTCCTTTATATCTTTATTCCCCCTAGTTTCTTTGAAGCTCTTGACCTTTTATTCCTTTAAATAAACTTTTAAATTATTTTTTCTAACTTAGTAAGATTTATTTTTTAGTAATTTAATTGGGATGTCATCACATAACTTAGGTAGAATTATTATTTTATTATATTGGCTTTACCTACTTATGAAAACTAAATATTATTTCAATTATTACAGACCTAACTTTGTTTGTATAAATGGTGTCTTTCTATAGCAACTCTCAAAGAACTCCTTCCTTAACCTCTTCCTTCACTCTCTCATTGCCTCTTCTTTTTTTCTGAATTTAGAAGACTTTTATACCCTACAAGATATATGTGTTGTTCCAGCTTTAACCTATTCCCAATAAGAGTAATGTTTGAGCATTATATGCCTTTCTACCAATTTCCTTTGCATTATTTTTTCCTTCTTTTGACTCATTTGTGTGTGACTCATTTTCTCCTTTTTATCCCTTCCTACATAGTTTCATCTTTTTTTAATCACCACATCAAAATCTGCTTAGCCCCAAACCTTCTTTTTAACTAACTACCCAAATAAAAATAACAGTTGCATAAAAAGTGATATTTTCAGATATAAGAAATAAATGATTTGACATTACTGAGTACAATTGGTCCTTAATTTTTATATTACTCATGGATGCTACATGTCAAATTTTTTAAGTTCTGTTATTTTTGTTAGAAATACCTGAAAGTCTTTTAATTTGTTAAATATCTGTTTTTTTTTTTTTTTTTTTTTTACCATTCAGGATTATACTTAACTTTGATGGGTAAGTTACCCTTAATTGTAACCCCAGCTCTTTTATTCAAGTATTCCAAGATGTAAGGTCTTTCAATGTGGCAGATGCAAGTTTTTGTGTAATCCTTATGGTAGCTTCTTGATATTTACATTTTTTTTTTCCTTTTTGCTTCTGATATTTTTCTTCTTAACCTGGGAGCTTTGAAATTTGGTTATGATATTGTTTTCTTCCTGAGATCTCTTTCAGGTGGTGATCAGTGGATTTTGTTTTCCTATTTCTGCTATGTCTTCTTATTTTAGAACTTCAGGGCAATTTCCCTACAAAATTTCTAAATTTTATCAAAATTCTCTTTTATTATAATAATATTGTTATGTAATTATATTGTTTTTTCTCAATCTTATTTTTCTGATGAGATATCTTATATTCTCTTCTTTCTTTTTAATCATTTGATTTTGTTTAATTTTTTTCTTTGTAACTTAAAATATAACTAGCTTCTCTTTGCTCAATTCTAATTTTCAAAGTGTTATTTTCTTCCTTAAGTTTTTGGTTCATTTCCAATTGATTGATTTTTCTTTTGGTAATTTTCTTGATTTTTTTGGATTACTTTTATTTCTTTCTATTTTTTCCTCAATCTCTCTTAGGTGATTTAAGCTCTATTTAAAGTTCTTTTAAGAAATCTTTTTTTTTTTTTTTTTTTTTTTTGTGCTTGTGACCATTTAATGTTTTTCACTGAAAAAAAGGAGTGTTTTTTTTAACTCCATTATCTTCTGGATATGAATCCTGATCTTTTCTATTTCCATAGTAGCTATTTTCTATTTCCATAGTAGCTCACTTTTTAAAATTTATTTTTTTGTTTTATTTTATTTTAAGCAACTATTAATGTGATCAAGTTCTATTCTCAAGGTATGGGGAATAATGCCTCAGGTCCTTCTTAATGTTACCTTCTGAGGTCTGTCCTAAAGTTCAACCTCAGATTCTCCTCTCCACATATGATTTTACTCCCTGCCATCTGCAAATGATTTTACTCCCTGCCATCTGCAAATTGCTTCCCTGGAACTTCAATCAGGGACTCTGCTCTCCTGCAAGTACCCACAGCCGGTAGAATCCCCACCCTTCTATGCTTGTACCTGCTAGATATGTGGGACCTCCTCCTCCAAAATAGCCTCCCAACCAAGTGTGTGCTTGGTCAGCACAGTTGTGCACGATGTCCCCCAACAGTGAAAGGTCTTTCAGTTTTATCCTACTTACTCCTCTGTCAGATCCCCACACGGTCCATGAGGTGAAAATTTCTAAGGCTGCCTCCCAATCCCAGCCGCTCCAATGGCTTGCTATTTGTTGATTCCAAAGAACTGGCTTGGAGGTATTCGTACTTTACTCAGGCCAAACAGCTGCCCCTGAGGGTCAGATCTTTTTTGGGGTCTTCTTAAGTTGTTTTAGGAAAACAACTGCTTTACCCTGACTTTTGTTGATTTCCACTACTCTGTATTCTCTCTGAGATGATGTTCTGTCTCTTTCTGTGAAGGAAATTTGGAGAGCTGAAAAAGTTTTCTGACCTGCTCTGCCAACTTCCCAGATTTCTGTCAATGAGTGAGTGACATTTTAGATATTTTCTCAGGACTTGACAAAAATCAGTGTTGGCAATTCAATCCATTGATTCTCTTGACTTTATAAGCATTTTCCATATGGCCTTGTTTAATCTAATGGAATTTACTTTCTGTACTGAAGTGTTAAGAGTATTTCAACAGATAACTAAACATTAATTCTTAAGCATCATGAAAGAACAAATTTTGAACCCTGGAGATAAAGAATATAAAGTGCTAAGAGAAAGCAAAGGTGATGGTGTGTGTAATACCAGATCAGAATAAACACAGCTTTCCATTTCCACCTCTAAGAGTCAAGTAATGCAGATGCCAAAGAAACTGATAACACATTGTTGGGTAAACATTATAAGCTGTACAAGCCTTTCTTTTTCTCTTATGTCTTATGCCCCATTTTTTGCTGGCTTTATATCACACAGTTCTGTTAAAGCTTGAGGTTTTTGGGTTGATTTTTATGTTTGTTTTTTACTTAATGACAGAATGATGATAGTAAATACTAATGAAAGAGATCTTTGATGAATTAATCAATCAACAAGCATTTATTATCATTACACTAGAAAATAAAGATACAAATATGTATTCAACATAGTCCTAATACATATATTAAGGTTAGAAATTGGTGATTTGTTTACCTAGAATACTTAAATGGAACCAAAATATTTAACTTATGCTTTTCAGCTACCTTATTTAATAAGGAGGTTAGATTAAATGATCTCTAAAGTCCCTGTAAGCTTTAAATCTATGATTCTATGATTCCTTCTGGAAGCTTATATTTTGCTTGGAGTAGAAGAAAAACATAATATGTTCACAGGTAAAAAAAATGTAGAATTTTGTTTTAAAAATAATTGGGATACTTTGACCCAGCAGTGTTTCTATTGGGCCTATATCCCAAAGAGATTTTTAAGGAGGGAAAGGGACCCACATGTGCAAAAATGTTTGTGGCAGCCCTTTTTGTAGTGGCAAGAAACTGGGAATTGAAAAGATGCCCATCAATTGGAGAATGGCTGAATAAATTATGGTATATGAATGTTATGGAATATTATTGTTCTGTAAGAAATGACCAACAGGAGGATTTCAGAGAGGATTGGAGAGACTTGCATGAACTGATGCTGAGTGAAATCAGCAGAACCAGGAGAACATTATACACAGCAACAAGACTATACGATGATCAATTTTGATGGACGTGGTTCTCTTCAACAATGATGTGATTCAAACCAGTTGTGCTGCGATGAAGATAGTCATATACATCCAGAGAGAGGCCTGTGGGAACTGAGAGTGAACCACAACACAGCATTTTAACGCTTTCTGTGAATATTTCCATGCATTCTGTTTTCCTTCTTAGGTTGTTTTTTTTTTCCTTCTTCTCTTTCTAGATCTGATGTTTCTTGTGCAGTAAGATAACTGTATAGATATGTATACATGTATTGTATTTGTCATATAATTTATCCTATCTAGCATGTATTAGATTACCTGTCATCTAGGGGTGGGGGGTGGGGGGAGGGAAAGGAAAAGCTTGGGAAAAAAGTTTTTTTTTGCAAAGGTCAATCTTGAAAGGTCACTCATATGTTTTGCAAATAAAAAGCTTTATTAAAAAAAATAATTGGGATAAGTGGTGGTGCTAATAACTGGGAAAATTAAAAAAGGTCTCTTAAAGGAAGTGGCATGTGAGTAGAACCTTACAAAGAGTGGTTCTAAGAGTTAGCTAGTTGGGTGATCCTAATTGGCACAATGGATAGAGTAATGAATCTGAAGTCAGGAAATCTGAATTCAGATGTAACCTCAGTCATCTACTAGCTATATGACCCTGATCAAGTCACTTAATCTCTATCCCTCACAGTTTCTACATCTGTAAAATGGGAGTGATAACAATAGCACTTATATGGCAAGAATGTTGTGAGGAACAAATGAGATAATGTTTGTAGAAACACTTTGTAAATTTTAAAGTGCTAGTTATATAAATGCTATTGATGTTGAATATAATAATAACAGTGATAATAGCATTTATGTAATGCTGAATAGGGGCCAAGGATTGTACCAAGTTCATTTTTATACCACATTGTTATCATCATCATCATAATTATTTTTATGACTGATATGGTAAAGCATGGAGCAGGAGGAGGGGTAGAAGCAGCTTGTGCAAAAGCAAGTAAGTGAGATAGAATAAAATGTTTAAGTAAGAGAAAAAAAGAGGCATTTTGGCTTAGGCAAAGAGTACAGGAGAGTGAATAATGTATATTAGTCTGAAAAGCTAAGAGCCACAACATGAAGGACTTTAACAGTATGATGGAGGATTTTGCATTTTATTGTAAAGGAAATAGGGAAAGGGGAAGGCACTGATTCTTGAGTAGAGGAATATTTTATGATTGGAACTAGACTGTAGAAATAACAATTTATCATTTACCTTAGGCATGGCTTGGAGAGAGAAAAGAAGGAGGGAAAAAAAGGAAGACAGGAAGCAAGAATGGAAATAAAGAATCAAGGAAAGAAACCGGAATTTATTAAACACCTATTAAATTAAAATACTTAGGAACTTGATGAATATTATCTCATTTGATCCTCATCATAGGCATGGGAGATGCTATTATTATCCCCATTTTACAATTGAGGAAACTGAGGAAAACAAATTAAATGACTTTTTCAGATCACCCCACTAGTAAGGGTCTGAGTCTATATTGAAACTTAGACTGGAAGTGTAGGAGAGAAATAAGCAGGATGTGGGGTGGCCAATTAGGAGACGTTACAACAGGTCAGGGAGAGGTGTTATTTTCTTATACAAAAGTTGGGAAACTGAAGTCCACAGGTGATGATTGAATTGTCCAGAATGACAAAGGTAGTCAGTAACAATGACAGAATTGAAACCTCTGTCAGAGGACTTGTACATAACTTATTTTAACTATAACACTTTGTCACCCCATCTCAATCTGTATTTATTAGTAACTAAAAGTAAAGCATTTGGTTTATACCTCTTTCTCCATTTATCATCAAAGCTGTAGTTAGCTCTTGATTAGACTTCTTTTATGTTAGTGATTAAACTGGAAAAGCAGCCTCATTCTGGAATAGGTAGCAATCATGGTTTCTGATCTGATCAGTTCTGAACAGTAATCAAGTCATGGAAGTTACTGACATTCCCTGGCTCACTGGAGAGATCTTTTCATGGGTTTTTAATTATGTTATGCTCTCTTTGACTTTCCCAGGAGGTGCAAACCCTTTTATTCATCCCCAGAGAGTTTCAAGTTCATCCCGAAAGGTAGACATTTCAATGTCATGTAGTTCCCAGTCCAGGTTCAATGAGGACTATCTTTTATACTGCTATTTCTCTTGCTTATGTAAGTACTTACTACTGTAAATGTCTAAGCTATGATACTGGCTAAAATATTTATTCTGATGGGATTGTCTTAATGATTACATCAACAATTTCATCATAAATGGGGACTTTTAAAAATTAGTTCATTTAGATTTCTGGCATATTTTATTGTTTTTAAATTTTTCTTTATTTTTTAGTTAATAAACATTTCTTTCACTCCCCAATTTAAAAGAAAAATAGTAGTAGAATAAGCTGATATGATAAAAATGATAAAACACCTAAATTAATTTGCTTATTTAGCATTCTTTCTATAAACTAACAAAGGATTATTTTATAGAAAATGTTAAATACACCTCGAGGAACAAAAGGTTAAGAATATTGAGGGAAAAAAAGTTATTTTTTTTAAAGTATATATAATTTCAATTTCTTTTCTTGCCCCTACTATCTACCCCTGCCCTCGACCTTGGAATGCATTAGTTCTTGAAATGCTAGTATCTCTGTAGTGGCATATAGGCCCTTTGACAGCAGAATATTTTCTAAAGTATGCATTTGTATCTCTAGTGGCTAGCAACATGCCTTGCATATAAGAGATGTTTAATAAATTCTAAAGGAATTGGATTTCTTAAACTTTGTAGAGTCCATGACTTAGTGGTTGAATCTGCTGACATAGAAAACTAAAATAAAACAATCCAATTTATGCAAGTTGTATCAATATATGGCAGAGAAACTGATTGCAAGAGGTACTTTAAAAGATGAGTGTTCAGTGCATGTATATGTTCAACATCAAAAATAATTCTCTCTTTTCAGCTCAAAAGCAGGGGAAAATACAAACATTGGCCCCTCTAGGAAAAGCACCAATGAAAACAAAGAGTAGAAAGCAGCAGAAGGATAGCAAACACATTAAGCATGAAAACAAATGGCAGACTGAAATAAACATGAAGGGAGGGGAGATGAAATCCCTGAGAAATATGTGAGAAGACACTGAAAGAAGAGAAAGTGAAAATGTCTTAAGGTTTATGTTGGAACAAGGTTCACTTCAGTTTGGCGAGATAGTAAGGAATGTTTACTTATAGGACAGTTACTACTTAATAAATTCAGGAAACCAAAATTCCTCTTGTGCTTTTGAAAAGTAGCTATTTTTTTAATTGGTTGGGGATAAGTTGGGTAACTAGGGAAACAAGAAGAACAAATAATTGATGAATGCTTACAGAGAATTCACTAATAAAAGATTCCCCTTGTGTCCAGGAGAGAGAATATATACAAGTATTTTGTTGTTCTGTCATGTTTGACTACTTTTGATTCCATTTAGGGTTTTCTTGGCAAAGATATTGCTATGATATGCCATTTCGTTTTTTTTTTGTTTTGTTTTGTTTTGTTTTTAGCTCATTCTACAGATGAGAAAACTGAGGCAACTAAGGTTTAATGACTTAGGATCACACAGGGAATTTGTATTTGAGACCAAAATTTTGAATTCATTCTTCCTGACTCCAGGACAAGGCCTCCAACCATTATACCATCTAGCTGTCCAGATACAAATATACATACAAATAAGTCCTTTTGACTAGACTTGGCAGTTTTGTGTTTAGTGAAGGAATTAGAATGAAAGAGAAATAGTTGAATAAAGGGAGAAGTAATGCTTACTTTAACTCTATTGCTTCCCTCTAATATTATTTCCAGATTAGTCTGTGCATACCTTGTTTGTCAAAGTAGTTGTTGCATAGTAGTAGTTTTCTCCCTGATGGATTGTAAGTTTCTTGAGAGTTGGGACTTTTGTTTTTGTTTGTTTAGTTTAGTTTTGCCTTTCCCTCCCTCTATCCTGAACGTTAGAATGAATGAAGCCTGACACATAGAAAGATCTTAATAAATGTCTGGTGACTTATTTCTAATTCTGCTGTCTGAGATCAAGAAGAAAAAGTGTAATCCATCTTCCACATGCTATCCTTTCAAATACTTGAACACACATGCCATTATTTATTTATTTTTAATTTTCTTTTTTTTTAAATTTTGAACTCTGAATTCTCTCCCTCTATTTAGTCCCTTCCTCAACAATTGAGAAGGCAAGTAATATATTATCAGTAAAATGTAGAAAAAATAAAGAAAAAGATAGTTTAAAAAATTATACTTCTATCTGTCCTCAGAATTCATTAATTTTCTCTCTAGAGGTGCATAATATTTTTCGTCATGAATCCTTCAGAATTGTCTTGGGTCACTGTCTTGATCAGAGTAACTAAGTCTTTCTTACTTAATCAACATTACAATATTTTTCTTACTGTGTACAGTGTTCTCCTGGTCTGGTTCACTTCATTTTACATCAGTACATATAAGTCTTTTTAGTGTTTACCAAAATCATTCTGCATATCATTTCCTATAGCACAATAGTAGTCCAGCACAGTCATATCCTACTACTTGTCTATCCATTCTCCAACTTTTGAACATCCACTCAATTATTTTGTCAAAAACAAAAAAAAGACAATCATTACCTTTTTATTCTTGAAAGCTATGGCTCTCACTTGCATGAACTGATGCTGAGTGAAATCAGCAGAACCAGGAGAACATTGTACATGGCAACAATAAGACTATATGATGATCAATTCTGAAGGACATGGTTCTCTTCAATAATGAGATGTTTCAAATCAGTTCCGGTTGTTCAGTGATGAAGAAAGCCACAGACACCCAGGGAGAGGCCTGTGGGATCTGAGTCTGGACCACAACATAGCATTTTCTCATTCTCTATTGATGTCTACTTGCATTATTTTCCTTCTCAGTTTTTTTTTTCCTGTACAGCAAGATAACTGTATAAATATATGTACACATATCGATGTGTCAAATATTTTAACATAATTAACATGTATTAGACTTCCTGCCATCTAGGAGAGGGGGTGGGGGAGTAGAAGGAAAAAATTTGTAACAGAAAGCTTTGCAAGGGTCAATGTTGAAAATTTACCTATGCATATGTTTTTCAAATAAAAAGCTTTAATTAAAAAAAAAAAGAAAGCTATGGCTCTCAATTCTGCCTATGCTTGAATTCTTTTTTTCTTCTTTTAAAAAAAAATTGGCTTCTATTTCACACACTTTTGAACATTTTAGAACATATAATATAATCTATTAAAGATACATCACTTAACTACTACTACTATTATTAAATTTCTAGTTATCTATTATCATTGAACTTGACTCTTAGATTTTTTTTATGAACTGCTCACTAGCAGTATCTCATCCAATTTGAACTTGTAAAATTGAATTTTTTTGAATCAAAGACAAGACTTTATATTTATCTCAATCAAGATTTTTATAGGTTCTCAGATCTGGTAGATTTCTAACTATTCCCTGCAATATCTCTTTTGCTTCATTTTCCTTTGTCTCCTCTTTATGATCCTAGAGATTCTTTATCTCACCATATATGAATCTATCACTTATGTCCTCTCTTTCATTTTTTCTAGGTTGCAACTTTTATGCTTTTATGGTATAATGGAAAGAGGGCTGGATATGGGATTATAGTCCATCTTAAACCATTCTACTTATATGATTTTGGGTAAGTTATTGAATATCTCATGTTTCAATTTCTTTATCTCTAAAACCAGAGCCAAGGGCTACAATAATGATATTCGCTATTCATTTTTTGCAAAAATCCTATGATTACTGGTGGCAAGCTATCTCATTTATGTGTTACTCTCTAGGCAACTTATAGCTCATTCTAAAATTGGCATTTCTCAAAGCCTTATATCATATTATGAAAAATACATAAAATAAATCTTTTCTACAACAGTCAGCCAGTTTTACAATCCTGGAATTGCCATGTACTCTCCCCCATCCTCCCTCCTCTCCTAACTAATCAGTTAATAAGTCTTGTCAATTCTACCATCACAAAATCTCTTATCCTCCTTTTTCTTTCCACTCACAGGGGCAACACCCTAAATCAGCACATCATTGTCTCTAACCTAGACCACTGTAATAGCCTCCTACTTGTACTCTTGGCTTCCTATCTCTCCCCTTCCCAAAGTTTCTGCCAGGTTGCCAGAATTATCTTTTTAATGCTTAGATCTTCCTATTTCACTCTGTAGCACAATATATTGTTGTGGCTTCCTTTGGTATTTGGGAAAATATAAGAAATCCTGAGGTTCGCATTGACTATTGTGAAAACTCCTTAAGAGCAGAAATGATTTGATAAATATTTATTCACTGGCTGACTAACTAGGGCTTCAGTCTACCTTTCCAGTTACTCATAATACTTCCCTTCACTCATTTCTACATGTGGTAAATGAAAATTTTGAGAGACAGTTTCTAGGTAATTAATATTTAACTTATTAATTATGTTAGCTAATAAGTGATAAATTCATGGTCGGTGGTTTCTCTTGGTAACCAAAGATGGTAGGGGAGCCTCTGAAATGCCTTAAAATCAGATGTGTATCTTATGAGAGGGAACTTCTCTGACAAGAGAAACTCAACCCTAATAAGGGGACAGTTAATGGGGAAATGCATT
>JAJPUD010000631.1:197295-231365 GCA_023553655.1 Myrmecobius fasciatus | reverse complement strand
AGAGAAACTCAACCCTAATAAGGGGACAGTTAATGGGGAAATGCATTAAAAATATTAAGCTTGACCCCAAGACTCAGCAGCCTTAAGACATCGTGGCAGGAGAAGGTATTTTTGTTCAGACCTCTCTTTTTTTTCTCTTTCATGAGCTGCATTGTTACTAAACTTTAATGGAAGGAATCAAGAACAGGGCTATTTCTCTTAGGGTAAGAGCTTGCCCAGAAGGGATTCTGTTTATACTCTAAACAGAAATTAGATTTTCAGTTGGATGGAATCCTACCCAACTTAGTTAACTAGCATGTATCTTGGGGGCTAGGAGAAATCTTATCTCTTGGTCATGCCCTTCAGAGACTGTGACCTTTTCACGAGTTGGGTCTTAATAGAAATAAGATGAAAAAAAATGGATTACAAATTAATATTTGGTTATTAATATAGTAGTATATTAATTTCTTTCATATACTTCATTCATATAAATGACTGTTTGCTTCTCCTCAAATTTATTATTCCTTCCCCACCTCTGGACCTTTGCTGAAGGGCCATGTCTGGAATGTGTTCTCTTCTCCTGCTTGAAATCCTTGGCTTCCTCAAAAATCAGCTCAGTAACACTAATTGCATGAGACTTTTTCAGGTCCTCCCAAATTATCCCTTTGCCCTTCTTCAAATGATCTTATGTTTACTTATATGTGTATACATTGTATTCTTCCCCTCCCCTACCTCTCCAGTGGAATTCAAGATTTTTAAAGGTAGCAGACTGCTTTTGACTTTATCTTGGAGACCCCAGAAACTAACAAACACAAAGACTTACTAACTTTTTTGGCAGGGATGGTATGGCATAGTAGTAGATCTGGGTTTTTTATTTATTTATGTAATGAACCCCATCCATTAAGAGAGATGGATAAATTACCTGGTATGTATGATCTTTGAGATGAGTCTATTAGTAGTGAGAGGTTAATTGAATTATCCATGGTCAAAAAACTAGTGTCTGTTAAAGGTATGACTTGAGGTCAGGTATTCTTGAGTTCAAGCCTGCCACTATTCACTTGTTATGCTGTTTCCCTACCTTGCACAAAGTAGATGTTTAGAAAACATTTGTTGACTTGAAATATAATACATAAAATACAATAAAATACAATAGACTTTTTTGCAAATTTATTAAAGGCCACATATGTATGTGTGTGTGTGTGTGTGTGTGTGTGTGTGTGTGAGCTGTTATTTTTATAATCAACAGCTCCAAGCTGAGCAGAACACATTTAAGGAATAACCATCTGGATAGAATGCAAGTTCCTTGAAGTCAGGGACTATTTAATTTTTGTCTTTGCATCCCTAGTGTAAAGCATGGTGATCATAACAAAGTAAATGCTTCATAAATGTCTGTTTATTCATTGATTCAACATAATCTCTGAAACAGTTTTAATAGCAAAGATTAAATTTTATAATGTAGACTCTATGACAGACATAGTACAAACAGTGTTCTCCATTTTATATTTGGTAAAGTGAGGCTGGAAAAATAACAAATTCCCCAGAGACATACTGCTAGCAAACCATAATGTCAGAACTCAAGACTTTTTTCTTTTTTTACTGAGATCACTACTTTTTCAATTCCACAAAGGGAAAAGGAACACAGGTGTGGTGAAGTATTGGAATGAAACTCAGGAATTCCATTCACATCTAGTATAAGGAAAGAGTAGATATTTCAATCAGCATCCCACTACTTTTAGTTCTGTTGTACAATTTGTGGGTTGGTCTATCAACTAGCTAATTCAGGGTATAGTAGCATGTGAGAGAGTAGGAAGTGCACAGCCAGGTAGGTTTCCCAGAACTTTGCAATAACATAATTGTTGGGATCTGTTTTTTCAATCCTATCTCTCTGTTGTGCATTGCTGTTCCTTCAGGGAAGACACTCAGGATCATGGATACTAATGTTTTGCTGGGCATTTCACATGGTACAAAGTCAGGTCTTTATAGAGCCAAGATAAAGAATTAATTTAAGAGATGTACAGAATTTTGATGAATACTTGAAAATCTGGCCTTAGGGTCACAGCTGATTGTCCATGATCAATGTCAGTGTAACCTTTCTCCATTTTTATTTCTGTCACTGAGAGATAAGCCCAGAGGTGATAGCTGTGTAAATATGTCAATCCTAAGGAAAGCAATCCCCTTTCATCCAATTATTTAGAAAGATGCAAAGTATTTACAAACAAATTGGGGTATAAATGATAAAAAATGCAAGCAGTAATCAATGGGAGCTTCCAGGCAAATTGACCTTTACAGATTACCCTTGGTCTCCTTTCATTGTTTCTTCAGTAACTGCTCTCCATAACATTAAACATTATGGACTGAGAAAAGGGCATAATAAGTATCTTTGCAATTGATTAGGTTGAAGAAGTTCTTGTATTCAAATGGGCAATACTGCAAATGAAGGCAGGAAGTTCCTTGTTGAAGAGATATTCATAATTCAAAGATGAGTTATGTCATATAGGAAATAAGGATGATATAATCCTAAACTGGATTGTAGACAGTAAACTGGATATTAGCATGTCACATGGATGAATTCCAGAGGTCTTAGCATGTTTTAGGTTGGGAGGAGTCAAGAGTGGTCAGGATTTTTAGGGGAATACTAAATGAGTTTCAAGATTACCTAGCCAACTTTACAATAATGAGATGATTCAGGCCAGTTCCAATAGATTGGTGATGTAGAAAGCCATCTGAATCCAGAGAGAGGACTATGTGAACTGAGAGTGTATCATAACATAGTATTTTCACCTTTTGTTTTGTTGTTAGCTTGCTTTTTTTTCTCATTTTTTTCCCTTTTTTATCTGATTTTTCTTGTGCAGAATGATAAATGTGGAAATAGATGTAGAAGAAATGCATATGCTTAACCTCTATTGGATTTCTTAACTGTCTAGGAAGAGGGGGTGGGGAGAAGGAAGGGAGAAAAATTTGGAAGACAAAGTTTTGCAAGGGAAAATGTTGAAAACTATCTTTGCATATATTTTGAAAATTAAAAGGTACTATTAAAAATTTTTAAGAAATAAAAAATGACCACTTAATGATTAAACTAGATTGGAGGAAGCTTAGAGTTTCTTTGGGAGAATAGGGGAGAATATGAACAGAGAAAATAAATCCGTCAGAGAAAATAGAGCCCAAAATATATGCATTTGGATGCCCAAAGGAAGGCCCAGTGCTACAGATATGGGAATATAAAGTTCAGCTTTATTTCCAGTGTAAGGATAAGCTTAGCACTTCAGGTCAACCCATGAGAGCTCAAACTGCCAATTCAGAGATAAGGAAATAAACCTAGCCAGAAATGAAACAAGAATGCTTAGCCAGGGGGCTACTACCTTCTAAAATTCAGGAGGAGCACAAGGGAGAACTAAAGAAGTTTCCCTGTCTTCTTTTACTCTGGTAATAGCATGTTTTAAAGTCCCAAAGAAGGGAAAAATTGTGTCAATTTCTGATAGATTCTAAGGCATGAAGGAATTTATATTTCCTGGAATTTGATGTGCAAATAAGAAGCTATTTTCTGCTCAAAGATAATAACTGAGGAAAAGCTGAGGAAAACTAACATTGGGTGGAGGGAGTCTAGTCAAAAATGGTTTGGTACTCACCCACACCACCACTTGGCAGTCAGATGGTGTTAGAGGACAAATAGGTCTGGGAATAATTGACTATGAAGTTTGGTGAGGATGGTATTGTATTGTCATGTCATGATAACTATAGTGTAAACCCTATATTTCATATACCTAAGCTGTGAGGAGCATCCCCTATAGATGCTAGTTATAATTAAGGCCCAAATGTCCAAGATATCTTTGGATTACTGCAATTTATATGAGTTATTTATTAAAAGGGGAGTCACCCCAATCAGGCTACCATCACCCCATGGATCTCCTCCCAAGAATATCAACACTATTTCTAGAGTTGTCTCCTCAAAAAGAATAAATCAAACAATGCTTAGAGTATGTTTTCAGGAAAATCTGGAGAAACTATATTAGTCATTAGCAGGAATAACCTCTTAATTTATTAATGAAAAGCACTGTATTCCTGCTTTTGGTTGTGGGAAGCCCATATGTATGGAAAACACTTATTCAAAGATTTATCCCTCTCCCCACTCCCAATAACCTAGGATGATTGGGTGGTAAGGAATGAGGATGGGATTTGCATGCTGAAAGTACAATAATTATTTTTAAATTACATTACAATTTTAAATTAGCATTACAATTTTGTAAGAATTGGTGGAATTAGTTCTTATGGCAGGCCAAGACTCTAGAAACATTTCAGCAATTCATTGATAATATCAGAAGATCATGACAGATTTTCTAAATCAACTTGTTGTGCAACGCTTAGACGACATTTTGATAATATTGCACTAGGAGTAGACCATGTATTTAATTCAAAGTATTTTGTACCAATTGTAGCAACATGGCTTTTCCTCCAAGATGGAGAAATATGCCTTCTATCAACCTCAGATAACCTTCCTTAAATTTATTTGTGGCTCATTAATTATTGATGGATTCAGAATCCATTGGGATCTATGGAAATGGATGGCACTCTTTAGAAAGAAGACATCACAGATTCCCTGAGAATTAAAAATCTCTATAGTGGATATTCACCACTGAAAAGAAATTGCTGGATTTTTATCAAATAATAGGTTTCAACAACAAAATTATGTGATGGACTTAGCACTTTTCATCAATGAGGTGATTCAGGACAATTCCAATAGACTTATGGTGAAGAGTTATCTGTATCCAGAGAGGAGGTGTTTGTCTGCATCTTTAAAAATATCAGACTGGACCAGTTCTTCTTTCCTTTCTTGGACCTTGGTATCTAAGGGTGAAGGACTTCTTCCCTAGCTGACAGACATCAGCAGTGTTTGGGAAAAGGGTTGAAGTCTTCCATTTCCATTCCCTGAAAAAACAGCCTTGGGATTTTGATCAATTTGATCTATTTCATTTGTTCATTTCAATTATAGGTACAGTAGAACCCTCAGATTTGGGAGCTCAAGCCATGGTGATGATAGAGCCAAGAATTCCAGGCCAGAGGTTGCAGCTTTCAGAGAAACCTCAGAAGCTGGAGTCCTAGGATGTAAGGTCACAGTGGGCTCTGGACTTAGAACTTAGTGGGACTGATATGATTTAAAAACTTAGTTAAGCAAGTTAATGCCCCTCCTCTCTCCAGAGACCAAAAAGCTATATGTAGAAGTAATTAATTCCTTCCAGATAGAAAGGGAAAACATTAGCCTGTTTGTTCTTGCTATACTTTTAAAGTAAAATTCCCTTTGTAAAAGCTGATCTAGCTCTTAAGTGGTTAAATGGAACCACGGTGATTAGACCCTATAGTTTGGGGGTATACTATATGTGGGAGTCTTGTGCCAATGGCAAAGCCAAGAGACCCCATTCCACCAAATTACCTGAAGAACACTGGTAGAAAGGCAAAAGTTCTTCAAGCACTGTGTAGTCACTGTTACTTATGCACTGTGAGTGAGATAGATATATCAATGATAGCTCTTGGAATAGCACTTAGATAAACAATAGAAATATCCTCTCAAATCACTAGAGAATTTCTTCCCTCTTCTTCAGACTTGCACAATTGACATAGCTTACATTATCATCAGAAGGAAACTAATTCTGTGTTTTGCTTCTCTACAATGGGGTCATCTGCCTTATTGCTTCCTTAGTTTGAATACTCTTCTCAAATAAAAAAAATACCTTGGATTAACTCAAGAATTATTTGATTTAGTTTGAGCTTCTCTCTGCTTCATATAGTTGCACAATTTTTGGAAATGAAAAGAAAATGTAATAACAACAGGCTTCACCAGAATATATCAAAAGAATCAACATGAGGTCTCCAAAACAGTTTGTAGAATTCTTATGAAGAATGATATAGAAAATAATTGTACTAAATGAGGAGGAATGAATAGGCTGCAATCTTTGTTGGTGGAAAAAGTCCAAACCTATATGAGCATGGATTCATCCGAGTATTAAAATGTAATTTAACCTTCTGAGCCTCAGTTTTCTTGAAAGTAAAAATGAGATAATTATGCTTGAATTACATGGAATGATATAATTGAAAGAACTTTGTAAATTGTGAAGTACTTTACAAATATCAGTTATTATTATTGCCCTTCAGTGCAAAGCAACTGCAGTAAAGCAAAACATACATAAAACTTTCAATCAGAAAAAGATGAAAAGTAATGGAGAGAGCTGTGTGGAGAATAAATTACTAAGGAGCCACCACGAAAAGCTGTTTTAATGAGACAGAAAGGATAGTTCAGGAGCAGTTAGATGGCCCATGAATAGAGCACCAGACCTGGAGTCAGGAGAACATGAGTTCAAATCTGAAATAAGACATTTAACACTGACTCACTTAATCTCAATTGCTTTGCCCCCCTCACCCTCCCAAAATAAAGAAAGAAAAAGAAAACAAAAGATACTTCAAAAGAATTCAATAAACATTAATTTAGTATTTACTATATATAGAAAGCACAGCACTAAGGGGATGCAAATTTGTTCTCCCTTCAAGAAGTTTCCAATATTGTTGTTTGTCCTTTGTTTTTAAGGAAGATCAATGACATCATGGCAGATGATTCCTTGATTCTTGAGTGAGTTGAATTTAAGTGAGGCAGAATTGCCCAATATTGTCAGCCTCACTCTCTCTCCTAGAGTCAAGTGCAAGAAAAAAAATGTCTGGATGACTGGTGATGGCCTAGGATGCAGTGGATGCCTTTGGCATCTTCAATATATGACAAAGCTCTAAGTGCTCCACAGCTTCAGCTACCTTCAGACCCCTGGAATATTATTTTCATCCATCCATTATGCTCTGGGAAGTTTCCACATGCTTGGGGTAGGCTTCTCTCCAAATCCCTGATGGGTTTGAAGCCTGAGGCTTCTCTCAAATCTGGTTTAACCAATCTGCTGTGATGGTTCTATTGGTGTGTGGCAGTTGCACATTCATTCACTCTTACTTGTGGCTCCAGGGTTTCCAATGTATGAAGGAGGCAAACTATACAGAAATAATTATAATAGGGGAAACTAGGTAGTGTACTGGATAGAGCACCAGCCCTGAAGTCAGGAGGACCTGAGTTCAAATCTGGTCTCAAGACACTTAACACTTCCTAGCTGTGTGACCCTGGGCAAGTAACTTTACTGCAAAAATATATATATAAAACATAGGAGAAACACAAAGAAGCTAGCTACTGAGAATGCACAAGAGTGAGTGTGTTAGAGAACTGACAAAGTGGTCTTGAAAGAAATTCAGGATGGGTAGATTTCAAAAGGTGGATATTTTACACCAGAGGCATTCTAGGCATTGGAAACATGAAGGGATAGAGGCAGAATTAGGCTATGATGAAGAAATCCCTGAGTTTGTGCTTGCAAGACTGGCTACTTTGAATTGTAGCTTTTCTACTTATTGGCTGTGTAATTCTGAACCAAGCCACCAACTTTCTGGGCACTTGGCTTGTACCAGTTTTATTTTATTTATTTATTTATTTTGCTTTTTGCTGAGGCAATTGAGGCCAAATGACTTGCCCAAGGTCACACAGCTAGGGAATGTTAAGTGTCTGAGACCAGATTTGAACTCAGTTCCTCCTGACTTCAAGGCTGGTGCTCTATTCACTGCATCACCTAGCTGCCCCTTGTACCAATTTTAAAAAGTATTTGTTATTGCAGTTCTTGTTTTGTCTGTTTTTACTTGTTTTGGAGTAAAGTACTGACTTGGCCTGGTCCAGTATTTCAGGTTCAGAACTGGGATCCCACATGATAACTATAAATTATATAACAGTTAACAAAAAGGTTTATTTAGGCTTAATAAGGATTCAGTTGGGTATACCTTCTTTGCCTGTTTATTATCTGTGAGTAACTGATGCATTTTCAGAAGTCACAGTTACTTTCAGAAAATCTGAAGAAAAAATTGCTGACATATTGTGAACTGGCCTTCTTTAATTAGGTCAGTAGGAAGCCATTGCAATAGCTTAAACTTCAGTCCTGTAGACCAATTCTATCTCAAGGTTGACTTTAATACCTTTTGAGGGAAAACTGGCTAAACATATGTGGCAGTTAATGAGTCTGTACCAGGGTCAGATTAAATTATTTCTAAGGTTTGTCCTAGATTTAGAAGCCTTTTAAATTATAGCTATGATCTAAGTGTCAGGGAATAGTGAGTAATCTGGTCGGACAGGACTATCAAATGCATGAAGGGAAGTAGTATGAGGAAAAATTGGAAAAAAATTCACCTCTTTCCCTAATTTCCATATTTATAAAATCAGCTTGATAATAATACACCCATCCTCATAAGGATGTTGTTAGAAGTAAATATGATGAGAAGTACATTATAGATAGGTGTTAGACAGTCTTGAATGTCTAGCTAAGTTTCATTATAGGAGAATGTTTTCTAACTGTACATTGAAATTCTCTGTAAATAGCAGATAACCTTGAACTATAAGAATATTCAGTAAAGTGTTTTTCTTTGCTTCTTTGTAGGTTTTCATTTGTTTTCTGATTTGTATTTTGTACTTTATTCTTTTTTCCCTCTTTCCCCTCCCTCCCCAAGCAGGCTATAGTTAAGCATAGATATATTTTATATGCATATGCATTGTATATAAACACACATTCTCTCTCTTCCACATATATATTTACATATATATATACATATAAATATTCATTCATACACATATATCTAAAACAATATTAATATGGCTGACATATAATGTAGATTTCTCTTTTGATTTCATCTTTTTTTCTTTTACTTTGAGATCAATGATTCCTACCCCACTTTTTTTTCTCCTAATGAATTCTATTGCTGATCATTGTTATTGTATTTGTATATATATGAATATTCAGCAAAATGAACTCGTTTCAGTTCAAGCTTAATTGTCAACAGTGGTATAAAGGAAGAGGATTAGAAAGATGTTTAGATGTGGGGTCAGAATAGGATTTGAGTTCAAATTCTGGCTGCCATTCCTTATTTGTGTGATTTTCAATTAGCCTTTTGAATTTATTTTTTTTTCTATAAAATTCATAGGGTGATACTTATATCACCTAGCTCACAGTTGTATGACAATTGAGACAATATATCTAAATTGATTTAAGCTCCAGTGGGCCTGTCTCCAGGGGCACCAGGGCTACAGCAAAGTATTATTCAGGAATGACAAATTCAGTTTGAAATGTGGCATGTTTGCAAATTCAGTGAAAAGACAATCTCTGTTTACATTTAGCTTACTGTAACATAAATAATAGGGAGCTATCACATTGTAAATATGCAGTTGTCAGTGAATGAAAACATTAGCACTGGGAATTTATAGTGAATTTTTAAAAATCCCTGCTTACATGCAAGCACAGAAAGGGCAAAATCCTTAATATTTAGGATTAGCTCTCATGGTCATTCAGATATCAAAATAGGATTATTAATCCATATTAGGGATGGGTGAGTTAGAAGCTCTATGACTCTAAATCATGAGCAGAATGTTGGATTCAACTACCTGAGTAAGCTCAGATCAAGGTAGGCTAATAGTTTTGTCCCTCTAACTTTGAAGCAAGGCTGAGAGAGTGCATGATTAAGCCAGGACTATGGAACCCAGAGTGAATTGTTACTTTGATGACACAAAATAAAAAACAGTAACTGGCTACTAGAATTTCAACTAGGTTCTTATTTAGAAATGGGTTTTGGAGACTACAAAGTCCAGGAGTGGTGATATCAGATTGCTTCTGGCTTGTTGAAAGTTTTCAATAACCTAACATGTTACTCTTGTAATTCTAGAAGAACACAGCACTTAATACCCAGGAAACATAGTGGCAGGATTCTAGATAATACAGACTAGAATCATATAAAGCCCTAGGATTCTCTCCAGAATATTGTTCTGTGCCATACTCTTTGTCTATACTACTCTTCTTTGACTAATTCAAATGGAAGTGAAGCCCTGGTGATACTATTTTTTTTCCTCATTTCTTCCAGCATCCACCTTTGTATAATTTCCTATTGGCCCACCGACATTATATAAAAATTAAGTTGATATTCTTAAATCCTAATTTTCTTACTTTCTTACCAGATAAATTATCCCCCCCTTCCTTTCCTCTTTCAGGAAAATTTTATGATTATGCTGTACCTACTATACAAACACAGATACATAATGATTCTGTAAGTAGTCAAAAAGTATCTATTAAGTGCCTACTATTTGTCAGACACTGGATGTTTGTGGTAGGATATGAACACAAGTGCCCTTGACTTCAGGGCCTGTCTTCTATTCACTGTGCTGCCCCCAAAATTGTATTTCTAATGCCTATCATAGCACCCTCTCAAAGTTGGCACTCAATAAATATTTTTCTATTAAATCTTAGCATTTCACTATAATGCCTTTAGGTAGAGTACAGCTTCCCCAACCATATTGGTACATGAACCTAGGCACTATGCATATAACCAATCACTTGGCAATTTTTAATGGTAACAGAAAAAAATTGCAGACATCCCCTACATTATAGCAATTCTATTTTATATTGTAAATTATGCCAATCATTCAATTAGTAATTGTTAACTTTATTGTTAGCACTTTGCTAACTCCTGGAGAAAGAAATATAAAAAGTAAAACCAACCTAAATATTTCTTAATATCTTAAAAATTTCGTGAACAGTACATAGAGGGGCATGTGGTGAAGAAGTGATTTTTTTCCTGGAAATTTATATGTACAGTGCACAGGGGAATAGATTGTTAATCCCTGTCCAAGAACAATGAGTTGATTTAATTATGGTTGAAGAATCAGAAAAGGGATGGAGGGGGAGAAGGTAAGGGCATGAGGAGTGAAGTGAAACGCAGCAGTTATCCAGATCTAGATATAGTGGTCTGCTGAGGCAACCACAAATCAAAACAATAGGGTTTTAAAGTGATAATGTCAGGCAAGAAATGGCTAAGTCCTCCAGGGCTTGGTTTTAGAACTGGCATGACAATTGGTGAGGAGAGGTCCAAGGAGTTAAGTTACTATATCTAAATTCTGATTTCCTCATTAAGTTAAAGAAATAGAAAGGCTATTAAAATGAAGCACTTTGACTTAGAGAATGCATTTGGAGTATACCAGCTCTGTTGCTCTTCAGTGATCAGCAGCAAGGCTAAATAGTGGCTTTTATGTAGAATCAGGATAAAGTCTTGTTCCCAAATTTTAATTAGTACTGAATTCACACTCATTACTGGTTGAGTCATTATTGGTTAAACAGAATGGTTTTACTTGGAAAATGATTCCACTGATATTGGAGTATCATACTAAAAAAATATAGTTGAATTCAAAGTCATTGTAACAAAAGAACCTAGGGGCTTTTCTGGGCAAATAAATAACCTTTTTAAAAGAAAAACAAAGGTTGTAGTCTACAGTACTTCAAGTATGGTCTGACACACCAACCTGCAAGACTCACAATTATTTATAGTCTTCTTGATTCATGTTTGGTGAGAAAAAGAAAAAAAATGAGGGGATGAGTCTTTTACACAAATTAGTCCTCTTTTATTCAAGCAAGCTCTTCAGAAAAAAACAGGGTGATTTTTTAAACTAGACAATCATGATAAACAGCTACATTTTAATATAAAGATGATTAATATGGTCAAGATGATTAATAGTCACACACTACTATAATGATTATAGTTATACCATTACACTCTTTATAATGCTTATAGTTATACTCCTTAGATCAACTAACACAGGAACTTCTCAAGGATTATATCATAGTTTGGATATGGATTTTTTTTTTACTTGAGATTATGTTTTCACTCCAACTCACATAGCTATTCTTATCCTATAGTTATAGCCGACAAATGATTACAAAGCAAGGCAATCAATGCTTTGATTATTGTTTTTTCCTGTTTTTATCAATGATGTAATATGGTTAAATTAATCTCAGAGAGAAGATTCACATAGAGAGAAAATATCTACATAGAAACATTTACCATGATTAGTTAAGTGAAGCCATTGATACCACTGGATCTTTTATTAATTTTTTCGATTTATTTATTTGCCAACTGTTGTGTTTATCCTTTTCTGATTTGTTCTTGATGACTATTCAAAATGGCTGGAGTCTACTTACCCTGTATTGGTTAGCACATTTGTAAAGGGCTCTTAGTGCCTTTTGCCTACTTCAGAATAAGATCCTATAGATCCTGCTTCTCCCTCACCACACTATCAACTTTCTCAATACAAATCTTCAAAGCAAACATAATACATGGAGTCTATAATATATACTTGCTTCTTCTCTCAGAAACAATCCTGAGATGATGAGTTATACTAAGGCAGTCAGGATATATGGATATAATATCCTTTCCCCAAATTTTACCAATAAATTGTACCAATTGAGCATGAGGTTTGGTTTCTTTTAATTTGAAATTTAGCATGTATTGATAAATTTATAATCCTTATAACATATGAGAAATAAAATGAAATAATTTATAAAGCTCCTTACAAACATTTAAGCACAATATAAATACTAGTTACTATTATTCTTAAATGCAAGGAGAGTCTGTCCCATACTTGCTAGTAGAGAAAATTACATAGGTATGACTAATTAAAAATAGTTGAAAGTAGGAAAGAATCCAAAATAAAGCTATTTATATTAAATTTAAATTTATACCTCATATCCTTACTGAAATTGCCAGGAATACAAAAATGTTTATAGTTATGTAGTTAACACTGTGAAATTCTGAAAACAATAGCTTCAAGCAATTGGCTTATGTTAAAAAAAAAGTATCCTTTGTTTATTACATAAAATAAGATCTTCCAGAAATCCAAATGAACGAAGTACAATATTTTGTTCTTTCACATACTCTTTGGCTCCCATTTTCTAGGTATTTCTATTTTTATTTGATGTGGTACTATGAACTGAGAAGTCAATTTAGCAGAGACGGGCAATAACAAAAAGTTGACAAAAAGAATGTCTTTAAAAGAAAAGAAAGAAATAGTAAATGAAAGAAAGAAGAAAAAAGAAAAGAAAGAAAACTGACATAGCAAAAATGACTGATAAGGGTAATGTAATGTAATAAGGGTAGGGTAGAATAACAGTTATTGGCTCTCTTACACCAGGGAAGGTTTGTTAAATTGATCTTTGGTCTCTTCTTACTTGGTGTCCAAAAATTATTTTTGAATATGATTATTATTAACTCAAATGACCCTTCACAAAGTACACATGTTACAACAATGCAATGAAATAGATAGAACATTATTGTGCCTTTTTTACAAATAGGAAAATCAGATCCCTCATCTGTAGAGACTAATTTTCACCTCAGCAGTATAATAATGTTAACATTTCTAAGCATTACTTAGTAAAGCCAACATTCATTTATAGGGGCTAAGAGTGTGTGCGGGTGTGAAGATTCTGGGAAGATGGCAGATTAGGTCAGAAATTTCCAAATTCTCTAGATTTGTCCCACAAACAAGATAAAATTAAGCCTCGGGGTGAATGTAGAATAGAGAGGGGACTGAGCAGTGGGACAGCTGGAGAAGATCTGAAGAAAGATACCAGGACGGTGGTTTGACCTTCATGGAATGTAAATACCTCCAGGTTAGTCCCACTAAAACAGCAAGCAACAAATGCTGGGGCTAGATTGGGAGGTAGCCTCAGCCCCAGCCACAGGAATTTTCACATCCCAGACAGTGTGGGAAGTTGAATGTCTTGAGTTGGGGAAGATTGAGGGAACTTCTCTTGATGAAAAATGCCAGGCCAAGTTGTAGTGTAGAGAGGAGACTGAAGGAACCAGCTCATGGCTGGGGAGTGCAGGAGCAGTGGCACAAGGGTGCTGCTTTCTGTAGATACTTAGAGAAAGGCAGAGTTCTTGGCTTTGAGCTCCTGGCCAGAGGGAAAAAACTGAAAGAAAATCTGAGGCTAGAAACATCATTTCCAATATCCCAGGACTGGAGGTGATTGCATCAATAATCTGCTACAAATAAAAGAGAGAGAAATCTAAGAAAAGCAACAGGATTATAAAGAGAAAGTTAACAAACTGAAAAAGGAGATCCAGAATTCTTATTAAGGAAGAAAATGACTAGAATTAGGCAAGAGAAAGCCAGCAAAGTTATGAGACTAAGAAATAATAAAACAGAACATAAAGGATGAAAAAATACAAGAGAATGTGAGACATAAGAAAAACAATAGATCAGGAGACAGATCAAGAAGAGAAAACATAAGAAAAATTGGTCTACCTGAAAGCAATGATCAAAAAAAGAATCTTGAAATAACAATACTAGAAGTAATTAAAGAAAATTGTCCTGAAGTATTAAAACAAGAGGGGAAAATAGAAATAGCAAAAATCTGCTATTCACCACCTGAAAGAGATCTTATGAGGAAAACAACCAGAAACATTATAGCCAAATTTCAAAATCTCAAAATCAAAGAGAAAATATTAGGATCACTAAGAAAAAAATAAAACACAGTGGAATCCCAATTAGAATCATACAAGACCTAGCAGTGGTTACATTAAAAGATTGCAGGTTTTAGAAAATAATATATTGAAGAGAAAACACTAGCATGGCAACTAAAAACATCAAATCCAGAAAAGTTAAGCATAATCCTGAATTTAAAAAAAAGACATTCAATCAATTTACAGACTTTCAGGATTTTGTTGCAAAAAAGACTTGACTTAAGGCAGTTTGTTCATCATTTTTTATAGAATAATAATATTCCATTACCTTCATATAACACAATTTATTAAGCCATTCCCCAATTGATAGGCATCTACTTATTTTCCAATTCTTTGCTACCACAAAAACAGCTGCTACAAACATTTTTTGCACATGTGGGTTCTTTTCACTTCTTTTTTATTTCCTTGGTATACAGACCAAGTAATGGCACTTTTGGGTTAAAGAGTATGCACAGTTTGATAGCTCTTTGGACACAGTTCCAGATTGCTCTTCAGAATGGTTGGATCATTTTACAACTCCATCAACAATGCATTAGTATATCAGTTTTCCCACATCCCCACCAATATTTGTCATTATTTTTTCCCGTCATCTTAGCCAATTTGAGAGGCTTAAGCTGGTATCTCAGAGTTGTTTTAATTTGCATTTTTCTAATCAATAGTGATTTAGAGCATTTTTTCATATACCAAACTATTTTTATATGTGGAAATGGAAATCATATGTGCAAGATTCTCATTAGTAACTGGGTAGTTCAAAAGTAAAATTATGATAGAGCTGAGTATAATGTGATTCTAAAAAAGCAAAACAGTGTAGGAACAAGTTTAAAAAAAAGAATAATTATTTTATACAAATGAAGTGAGAGAGCAAAAACTGATAAGAATTAGATTGGGAAATAAACTGGTAGCTTTGGAATTCTACTTACATTGGGAATGTATTAAAGAGAAAACTTTTTCTCTCTGTATATATGTATATATGCATGTATGTATCTATCTAACTATATATATAAAAGTTTTCAAAATTTATAAAGAAATAAGAGGGGGAGACAATACAACACAGGGCATATAAGGGTATATAAATCTACTGGAATGGGATAAGGAGTATAGAAGGGGAATGGGATAGAGAGGGAAAGGTCAAAGTATAATGTAAGTGAGGGATCTTTGGATGACAGAATAAGTATTAACAAAGCAAAATATGTGTATATGTCTGTCTATCTGTCTGTCTCTCTATTTATATATCTGTACTTAATTGTACCCTCAGGGGAAGTGGGGGTGGGCAGGAGGAAAGGGGAAAAAAGAATAGTCAAAAGTACACAGCGGAACATAAAAGGAAAGGAAGCAAAAAAAAATGACAGTTCTGAACACAATGTGTAATTTTTTTAATATATGCTTTTTTTGAAATGGAAATTTATTGTCTCATATTTTGCATCGTCCCTTATGTTCTATTGTGAACATGGTATTTTTTTGTCTTTTTTTTTTTGTTTTGTATTTAAGTTTTAAATAAATAAATAAATAAAGTATGTGGGGAAGGACAATGAGGGTGGAGTGAAAGTCTTCCACCTCTATGCAAAAGAATTTTGAGTTACAGAGAACAATTACCTAGATTTTGGTTATATACAAACTCTATCCTTTCTTAGAGAAGGTAAGGCATGAGATAGAGCAGGGAGGAACAGCACAGAAATGGAGAAAAATTACATGTAATGATCCTCTATGAAGAAATTATCTGAGGTTCAGTGGTTTGTCCATATTCACATAGTTAATAAGTATGAGAAGAGAACTGGAACCTGTTTCTTAACATAAATCATTCAGCAAGCATATATTCACATTCTTCTAAGAAAGACAGAATAGTAAAATGGTTTACAGATGATTTCAAATTCTGCCTCTGACACATACTGGCTATTTGATTTTGAAGATTACATAATGTCTCAAGCTGTAGGTAACTCACTGGCACCAAGAATTGAAGAGAAGGTGGCAAATTTGTATTTATAGAAGATGGAGATACATCATCCTGAGTTCCTAAATCAATTAAATTACAGGTCCCATCTCTCTCTCTATGACACTGGGACTGTGAGAAAAAAAAAATACAAAAAGTGAAATAGGACTTGCCTCTAAAAATTTTACATTTTTTAAGGGCATAACTCATCAGGTAGTGATTACTAGGGAAAAGAGTTTTAAACTTGACAGCCACAGAGATTGTGAAAATTACAGGGAGGAGGTAAGGATGAATGCTACAGTCAAAGATGACAAAATGATGGCACTATCTGCATAGGACCTAAATAATGCATTCATCAACAAATATTCAAAAAGTATGAACCACATGCCAACCTTTTCCCACTTATCCAAGTGGCAAACATAAATCCTAAAATGCTTTGCAGAAGTATAAGGTCTGGTACTGTAAAATATAAAATAAATTAAGATAAAATAATAATATAATAAAATATAATTAAATGCTTGTAAAATAGACACACTGAAATACTATTTATTTCATTTGAATAACTGGTCTTGCTGTTTTGGTGATAATCTGTGCTTGCCATGATTATTAATGCTGAATGTATGTGACCTTTGGTACATTTTAGAACATTAAAGGCAAAATTTGTAGTAATTTCTATTTAAATTTCTATTTTTCTTTTGATATATTGGAGACAACCAGGACAGATTTTGATGTTATTTTTGATGACCAAAAAGTGTGACCATTTGTTGTTGCCTTTATGAAAGCTTGACTTCAATCATGTAGTTGAAAGTCATCTGGACTAATCTACTTCCAAATCCTTAAATAAAGACATTTTGTCTAGCTCTCCTCTTAGGAAGGAAATTCTTTATTTTGTTTTTTTTTGTTGTTGTTGTTGTTTTTGTTAGCTAAATGCAGTGTTTATAGTCAAATCATTGTTGTCTGTAGCCTAAATTTCTTTTGCTTTTATCAAAGGATATTTTAAATAATTCAAGCCTTCGGTTTTTATTGTTTTTCTGTATTGAAAGTAAGACTGGCATTTGGTAAAAACTTAATAAATGCTTGCTGATTGATAAACTATTTACTATTTTGCTCCCATACTGTTAGAATTTTTAAAATCTCTTAGCAAACATATTCATTCATATTTATTTCTTTGTTTATATATTAATATTTCAAATTATTTTTCACATAGTACAATGGAAAGGGCTCTGATTTAGTAGTCAGAGTTCTGTGATTAAAATTCTAACTTTCAATCTTGCCCATGAGAGATCTTGCCCATGTCACTTAACTCTCCAAATCTTAATTACTTCATCTTAAACATTAGAGAATTGGACTAAATGACATCTGAGATATCTTAATCTCTAGATCTACAATCCTAAGCAAAAATGACCATGTAAAGTAAGTAATATTATTTCAATTAAGTCTAAAGCAAAATAAATTTATTCTGGGCAGACAATGGGACACCATGTATTTTCTCTGGGAAGAGAAGGACTGTGTTTCCCAGCATAGCAGAGATCTATCTCAGGCTTTGCATTGAATTCTGAATTAACAACTCTCCAGAATGCATCATTATTGCTAACACCTACAAGAGAAGATGTAAATGAGAGAATGGGAAGGGAAAGAAAGAAGGAGAAAAAAAGAGAGAAAATGAATTTTTGGGGCCATGGGCCAAGATTGGAAATAGCAATTTATTCCCAGATAATATATCTTGTCAGTTTCATAGCCTTTGTTATCTTCATAGAGTCCAGCATTCAGGGCCATAACTGTGCTATGATGACTGGGACTTTTCCATAAGGAATTAAAAATAAAGATGGTCTTGACATCACTTAAATTTCACCACTGGCTAGAAACAGGGCTTACGAGCATTCTTGTCCTGAATAACTAGTTAATTCAGGAAGCTATAATATTCTTCAACCTTGTAAGTCCCAATCCAGATAATAATCTCTTTTACAACTTGTTTAGTTCTTCTCATCTTACAGAGATACTTTCTCCATCAATAACCTTGAAATATCCTAGAATTTCTATCCATAGTGCTGATGTGCAACCTATCCTCCAATTGATTATCTTCCCCTATAGAAACTTGTGTCCAAAAGTCCAAATTCTCTCCCTGTCCCCCAAAAGTCCTTGTCCTAAGAATATTTTGTGTCATTTGCTCCAGGTACAAGAATGAATCTATCAGGTTATTGGCTATCACATCCTCTTGAGCTTTGGTTTAATGATGATTGTACAAAGAAGTAGTTAAGTGCTACAGGGCATAGAGTGCTAGACTGGGAGTCAGAAAGATTTGAGTTCAAATCCTGCCTTAGATATTTAATAGCTATGTGACCCTGGATAAGGCACTAAACCTTTTTCAGCTATAAAATGTGTATTATAATAATAGCACTTATCTTGATTATTTTGAGAATCAAAAGAGATAACACATGTAAAGTACTTTCCAAACTTGAAAGATTTATAAATGTGTTAGTTATTCTTATTGAAATTATTATCAGAATCAGCAGGTAAATATAGCAGGAGGACAAGTAAGAGATACACAATTTTCATTTATTCAATCACTGACTTCATCTACAGAGAGGAGAATGTAAGTGGAAAAGGGAAGCAAACAATAAGAAGGGAGAAAGAGAATTTTCAAATATTGAGGATTCTAAGTATCACAGAAGAAATAAATTACATAAGAAATAAGATAGAATATGTTTGAATATATCCAAGAAAATAATAGTCTAAGAATATGTTGGGTTCATGTGAATTTGTGTGATTTGAAAAAATTGCTCTTCAGTAGAGTGGGACATATGCCAATTTCTAGGTCAAATAAAGCATTGGCAGGCCCACCAACTAGTTGAATTATTTGAAAAACTGATTTTAAGGTCAACAGTGCTGTTACATAAAATCTGTTATGTGTATTGTTACTGCTGTTTTAAATTATTTTCTTTAAATATTTTAATATGTTGACCCGTTTTTTGGCAATGCAGAAAATATGATGCCTGCCAGGAGATGATTAGGGTCATGAGGACTCAACCTACACTCACTTTCTCAAAGGTTCACTTTGTTTGTAATTCTGCTACTACTTTGTTCAGTGAGTTTTATTCTTCTGGTAATGGGTGGTAATCATGGTGGCACACAGTAATAAAGGAATACTGAATATATTCAACATTTAATGATATATAATTATGAATAATTAATCAGTGGATCAGTCTGAAAAGGATACTGCCAAAGTACAATTTCAACTCCAAACTTTAATATTGTTTGGTAGGGAGTAAGAAAGGGAATAAAAGAGAGAGGAAAAATTCCATAACATGTTAAATTTTTATTATTTTTAGACAAGGCAAAAATTATAACTTCCATTTCTATTTCACCAGAGAGGATTTAAGACCTCTACACCTACATTTTTAAAAGGTTAGGGAGAACCATGCACAGATGACATTTCAGGAAATGATGAAAGTGTACTTCAGTCTTAAATATATACCTTAAATATGTCAGATACACCATCACCTGTTCAGTGTAGCATATAAACTTTCCCACATACCAAGCAACACTTTCTGACAGAGCAATTTCACTGAATCCTACTTTATGCCTGTCAAGTCACCCTTGTTAGTATTATTTGCCTAAGGGAAAGCTGTTTATCTAGAGCCATAACTACACTTGCTTTTCAAATATCCAAATTGTCTTTTTGAATCTTTCCCAGTCATCCTAACTATTTTCATCTTTCTGAAATCTTCATGTATATATTTATTTGTTTCCATGTTGTATATCTCCAAGAAAATGAAATTTTCTTAAAGGGCAGAGACTCTCTCTCTCTCTCTCTCTCTCTCTCTCTCTCTCTCTCTCTCTCTCTCTCTTTCTCTCTCTCTCTCTCTCCGTATCTTAGAATCTAGCAAAGCACTTAGTATGAATTAAATCCTTTTTAAAAATTTAAAACATTTTATTCTAAATAATATTATATTTATTCAAATGCATGTAAAGATAGTTTTCAGAATTCCTACTTTGTAAGATTTTGTGTTCTGAATTTTTTCTCCCTCTTTCCCTCTGTTACTTCTCTCTTCCCCAAAACAGCAAACAATCTAATATAGGTTAAACATGTATAATTCTTTTAAACATATTTCCATATTTGTCATAGTGTGCAAGAAAAACCAGACTAAAAGGGGAAAAAAACCATAAGAAAGAAAAAGCAAACACAAAAATAGTTAAAATGAACATAATTAACATGTAGTGGATTTCCTGCCATCTAGGGGAGGGGTGGGGAGTAGGGTGGAAAATTTGTAATGGAGAGCTTTGTAAGGGTTAATGTTGAAGAATTACCCATACATATGTTTTGCAAATAGAAAGTTTTAATAATAAAAAAATGGTTAAAATGCTTACATTCATTCTCTATAGTTCTCTGGCATTTTTCATCCCAACTGGAATTGTCTTGAATCAATATATTGCTGATAGTTGATCATCACATAACTTTTTTGTTATTGTGTACACTGTTCTCTTGGTTCTGCTCACTTCACTCAATATCAGTTCATGTAAGTCTTTTCAGACTTTTCTGAAATCGACCTGCTCATCATTTCTTACAGAACAATAATATTTTATTATATTCATATACAATAACTTATTCAGCCATTCCCCAAATGATAGACGTCCACTCAATTTCTAATTCCTTGCCACTTCAAAAAGAACTGTTACAAACATTTTTGCACATGTGGGTACCTTTCCCTCTTTTATGATTTCTTTGGAATATAAACCTAGTAATGATGCTGCTGGATCAGAGAGTGTGCGTAGTTTTATTGCTCTTTGGGGATAGTTCCAAATTGCTCTATGAGATAATACTTAAACATAATTATTGGATTGAATTAGAGTAGTGTTTTAATTTGCTAGTTAATCGAATAGAAATTATTAGAGGCAGGACTATTTCTGGCACCTTATCAGTCCAAGTTCAATGCTGGGATGAAACGAGTCACCCATAGATGATCCATCAGTTAACAAGATGAGGTTTATTTACTCTCCCCCCCCAACATAGCAGGGACATTGGCACTTAGCTTCTATGGATATATATCCTTTTCTTTCTTTTCTCCATATGGAAATGTGTGGGTCAGAAGGGAAGAGTAAAGTGACTCAGGTGATTTCTAGATATCCAACAAGTTGGAAGGGCCCCAACCCCACATGTGTGGTACTTTTTATCTATTTAGATCTCTTGGAAGCTGATTAACATAGCAGGAGGTCACCAAGAAGTTCTATCAAGGAGAAGGATTATAATTTGGGTTTTGCCCCATTCTTGGTTAAACTTCTCTTGCCTTTTTCCTTTTTCCAACCTATGCTGGGATAGTGGTAGATGGAAAAAGCACAAGATGGCAAATTTTACACCACCTTTCCTTTGGCAAGTTCATTCCCATGGTTTTATCTATTATCCTTATGCAGATTAGAGCAATATCTATCTGGATCCTCAACCTTTATCTTTTTCTTTACTTTCAATTACTCTTTAACTTAAAGTATGTAAAAGATATCTATCATGTTTATTATTAGAACTCTACACTTAGTGTTTATGGTACAGTAGAAAGAAGACAAATTACAATCAGAAGTTCTAGATTTGAATCCTGAGTCCTGGCTCTTTGACTTGCTATCTGTGTCAACACGAACAAGTCTTTTAATTTAATGTGAATCTCAAGTTTCCTGATAAGAATTCCTGTGATCCTGCAAACTTCAAACCATATGTCCAAAACTGAATTTATGTTTTTTCTAGAAATCTAACAATCCTTTTCAATTCCCAATTTCCTTGACTATATTTGTCCTGCTTCTCATGTTCAGAACCTTATTGTTATTTTTGACTTTATCGATTCTGCCTCTCTTCAATTTCTCTGAGATTTTTCCTCTAATCTTTTAACATAATCCAGCATAGGCCTTGTTATTACCTACCTGGATTATTATATAGAATAGCTTCATAACTTCTCTTTTTATCACTAGATTCCTTTTCCCCCAATATGCTTTTATGTTGATGTAAAATTTCTTTTTTTAAAAATAGGTTTTTGTGTTATTTCTTTGCTCAAAACTCTCCAATGACTTACTCTTATTAACTAAATATAATTACAGCTATTTAGCTTGCCATTCAAAGCCCTGAAAAATTGTGGGTTATTCTCTTATTTGCTTTATCTTATTCTACTGTTTTCCATATACATTATACTTTACTCAAACTGGTATGTTCACCTGTTAGAATATTAGCCATACTCTATGGTCCAATGCAAGTATCGTGTTTTCCATGGAGTTTTCCTTGTTCTTTCCTTTCATTAAAAATCCTAACCCATTTGGGTCCTAGTAACTGCAGAATAATTCCTTTATTCCTCAACTTATGCCATATCTTTCACAAAACTGCCCGTTATCTTACTGATATATAATAACACATACACATATTTCTGATACCACATACACTGATATACATACATGAATTATACAGATATAGACTCTACAGGAATACACATATATGTATATATGCACATGTATGGCACATGCTGTGTATATTTATGTATCATGTGTGTGTACACATGCATGTATGTATCAATATTTATTTATCCATCTAGATATATCATTGACTTTCTTGCTGAGATATTTGGTATTTTCCTATTTCTGTAAAGATAAAATGAAAATTCTAGCATTCAAGATCTTCAATATTAAGATTTTAATTTACCTTTCACATTTTACTATTTCACATTACTCCTTTTTTCCCCACTTCTCGTTATAGCTTTATTGGACTACTTACAATTCTTTGATATTATCTTGTTTTCTATCCTGCCTTCTCCTACCTCCATATTTTCATAGCCTCCTTTTCTGGAGTGAACTTCCTTCATATTTCTGCCTGTTGAAATTAACCTATTTTGGTACAGGCTAACCAAAGTGTCCCTCTCTTCAAAAAGGTTTTCTTAATACACCCAGAAATCACTGCCTCCTCAGAAAGAAGAAAAGAAGCAGCTTTGATAGCTGCTGACATTAACCAAATGAATATTAAAAGACATGTGATTCTGGATATAGGCCTGGCCTATATAAATAGCCTGGCAGAGAAAGGAAAGCATGACATGGCAGCGTGCAAAACGTTTGAAAGTTCTTAGAGAAAATGCAGTTCTTTGGGAATATGACGTTTACAAATTTAAAGAAGTAGGACAGCTTAAGGCTTTTGCAACATTGATCTAGCAGTCCATATACAAGTAGAATCATTTCGGTTTCACGGGAGATGAAATTATTCAAAGAAAGTTGTTGACACACTTTTGAACAATGAAGACACAGTTTTCATTGTATGGAAGAATAATAGAAAACAGACTTAATCAGAATCAGTTATATTTACATAAACATTTCAAGAGTGAGACTACCATAAAGAACAATACTTCAGAGAAAAGTAGATTGGATTTATGCTGGATTCAGTTGGCTAAATCTGCTTCCATTTCTCTGGGACAGCCCACAGTGCTCACTGGGAAAGGCTCTTAAGATCTTTGGTTGGAGTAATTTTGTGGAAGATCTGCCTATCTTCCAGGCAGAATGGGTAAGAACTATAATACCCTGACAATGATTGTGAAGGAGTTACATGATTTTGAGAAAGTCATTGATTCATTAAGGAACAAAATGATGCTTGAGAACTGTATAAAAATTTGATGCTATATTCAATGTACAAACCACCATTTATTAGCATTTTATTAAACAATATCAACATTCATGCTGGCCCATTTTTTTTTTTTTCAGATTCACTGAACTAGGGAAGGATTGGAGATTCCTAATTGGAAGAGTACCTGGTGAAGTTCCTACAGAACTACAATCTGCAATTGCAGCTAAGCCCTTTGGCTTTGATTATTTTACTATCAGCCAATGTTTCACAAAGAGGGCCTTATGTACTTGGAATGAGCTCCTTTGTAAAGCTCTGAAATTCTAAGAATCATAGACCAGAACATAATACTGACAAAAGTAGCAGGATTTTCAATGTCAGTCTCTGGCCCTTGTCATCTCCTTGTTTTTGCAAAAAGAAACTTTTTGTGACTACCAGTGCTGTTGAAAAATATACACATACACATTTATTTTGCTCTGCTCCCCCCCCCACCGCCTTATTGCCTTTTCTTCCCCAAAAGTTCAAAACAAAACTTTCATACTGTCCCCTTTCCCACCTTCTCACATATTTAATGCATTTTGGATTATATTACATATAGTTCAATTCAATTCCCTATATTCTAGGTAATGGTAATAAAAAAGATAAACAAAACTAAAAACAGTTCCTAACTTCAATAATCTTGTATTCTATTGAGTAGAAACAATACATACATAAAAAAGTAAATTAAACATAGACACACACACTTGCATGCACATACACAAAGTAAATACAAATTACTTTAGAAACAGGGCATTACTAAAATCTGGGAAGCAATTAGTAAAGTCCATAGGCAGGAGGTGACAGACTGACATTTGATTTATTTCTACAATAAACTATAAGCTTAAAGACACAAGAAGAACAGCATTTTTCACAGAATTCTTGTCTCTAATGAAACTATGTTCAGTGTGGGCAGGGACCATATCTCATTCATCTTGATACCCACTTTGCTGCTAAGCACATCATAGGTATGTGATAAATGCTTTTTGAATGAATGTGTTGCTGAATGTTCTTCACATTTGAGGTTCAAAAATTTTTTCCTCATTGAAAAAATGAATAAATAAACAAGACATGCTTTGTTTGACAATTTTGGACTCAGATTCACTGAGGCACATGTTTGCCTTTTTTAAGAGGCAATATGATTTAGGGGTGGAGTCTTCCAGGTGTGGAAACAAGATGGTGGAGTAAATCTAGGAATCTGCTCCAGGTCTCCCAGTTTCCCTTGAAAAACTAGTATGATGGAGTGAAACTACTCTCCAGCTCAAGATAGACTGGAAAAACTTCAAAAAAGGTCAGTCTCACAGGCCAGCTCAGATAGCCTTTGGGAAAGTCAGTGAAAGGGTCTTAATCATAGTAAATCAGCAATTAAGGCCCTCAGTCCTGGCTCATTAGTGGAGCACAGCAGGGGGGCAGCTTCCAGTCCCAGCTCAGAAGGCAAACTCTCGAACACCAGGCGGTTTCCTGCACAGAGCAGGCAAAGCTACTTCCTGCAAACACAAGGGGGCACTGTGCTCAAAGCCAAGGCTCTGTGCTGCAAAGAAAGCTTGGGACAGCACCCCCTTAAGCTTAGGAGCAGAGTTCCACCTTAAAAGCAAAAAAGAGGAAATAACAAAAGAAAAGGAAAGAAAATGAGCAAGAAAGAGAAAAGAACCTTGACCATAGAAAACTACTAGGGTGACGGGGCAGACAAAACACAAACTCAGGCAAAAACAAAATGTGCACAGAAGAAATCTCAAAAAGTGATATGAGTAATCTCAAGCCCAAAGAGGTTTAATAGAAGTGCTTATACAAGATTTTAAAAAGCAAATAAGAGAGGTAGATGAAAACATGAGGAAGAAAATGAGAGGTGTGCATGAAGGAGTTAACAGCTTGGAAAAGGAAAGGAAAAAAAATTGTTTGAACTTAAACTCCTTAAAAAGTAGAATCAACCAAGTGGAAAACGAGATACACAAGATAAGTGAAGAAAATCACACATTAAAAGCTAGAAGAGGACAAATGGAAGCTAACAACTCCAAAAGATAGCAAGGACCAGTCAAACAAACTAAAAAGAATGAAAAAATGGAAGAAAAGGTGAAATACAACATTAAACAGTGATCCTGGAAAATAGATCCAGAAGAGACAATTTACAAATTATTGGCCTACCCAAAGGCCATGACCAAGAGTCTTGAAAGTATTCTTCATGAGACCATTAAGGAAAACTGCCCAGATGTTCTGGAAACAGAAGAGGAAACACTCATTTAAAGAATCCATTGTGGATTCTGTTGAAAGAGATACTACAAGGAAAACCCCAGGGAAGATTGTTGCAAAAATCCAATACTATGATCTCAAGGAAAAAAATATTGCAAACTACCAGACAAAAACAATTTAACTATCAAGGAGAAACATTCAGGATTATCCAGGATCTGGCAGCTTCTACAATAAAGGATTGAAGCACCTGGAATACCATATTCTGGAAGACAAAGGAGCTTGGGTTATTGTTAGGGTCCAGTGAGCCACTAAGCATGGTGCAATGAGGAAGTAAAAGGCCCTAGTGCCTGAAGGCACCCAGATGTGTTTTCTATAGCTGGCAAGATCTGCAGAGTGTGAAACTCTGGCTGCATTGAGAATGCATCATCCAACAGGACACATCTCTTACTGGCCTTGTGTGTGACCTCATGGACCCGATATAACTTGGGGGATCAGGAAATAGGGAGAATGCAGGATGTGATTCCGTACAATAAAGACTTGAGCTTGCCAGCTCCTGTGTCCCGGTGCTCTGCTGAACAACGAACTGTCGCTTAGCAAGGCGGCAGCCAGAGACTTCTGAAGACCTGGGATAAGGTAAGACTGGTGACTGGTGACCTGGGGGAGGTCACAGGTTACAACCAAGAAATAGCTATCCAGCTGCACTCAGCATCATCTTTTAGGGGAGGTTCATTGAGTTTCAACGAAGTAAGAGACTTTCCATCATTGGTATTGAAAAAAACCAGCACTAAACATAAAATTTAATCTGCAAACACAGGACTCAAGAGAAGCATAGAAAGACAAACAGGGGAAAAAATATTTTATTTAAAGGTTAAACTGTTTACATCCCTAGATGGGAAAACAATATCTGTAACTCGAGAACTATATATGTCACTGAAACAGACAGAGGGGGGCATCACATGGACTTTTTTTCAAGTTCAGACCTTTTTTTAACCCTTAATGTTTTTTTCCTTTGTTGTCATCACATCAGAGTCCATTCACAACCACACCCTCAATCCATGTGATGCAATTTATTTCCTTATTGGCTATTCTAATTCCTTCAATTTCTTTTTCTTTCCTTATGGCTAAAGCCAGAATTTCTAGTACAATGTTTAATAATAGTGAAATAAATTGCAGATGATATGATGATAGACTTAGAGAATCCTAGAAAATCATCCAAAAACATACTGGAAACAATTCACAGCTTTAGCAAATTTGCAGAGTATAAAACAAACCTACACAATCATCAGTGTTTCTATATATTATTGACAAAGGCCATCAGCAAGTGATAGAAAGAGAAATTCCATTTAAAATGACCATAGACAAAATAAAATACTCAGGGGTTTACCGTCAAGACAAACCCAAGAACTATATGAATACAATTACAAAACACTTCTCACACAAATAGAGTCAGATCTAAACAATTGGAAAAATATCAATTGCTCAGGGGTAGGCAAAACTAATATAATAAAAATGACAATTCTGGCTAAATTGATCTACTTTTTCAGTGCCATAACAATCAAACTGTCAAAAAATTATTTTATAAAACTTAAAAAAAATGCTAACAAAATTCATCTGGAAGAATGAAAGGTCAAAAATATGAAGAAAATTAATGAAAAAAAATACAAAGAATGGTGACTTAGCAGTATCAATCCTAAGACTATATTATAAAGCAGCTGTCTTCAAAACCATTTGGTACTGGCTAAAAAAAGAGTGGTGAATCAGGTAAATAGATTAGATACATAAAACACAATAATCAAGGCCTGTAGTAATCTAGCATTTGAAACCCCTAAACTCCAACTTCTGGAATAAAAACTCACTATTTGACAAAAATTGCTGTGAAAATTGGAAAATAATATGTCAAAAACTTGGCATAGACCTATATCTCTCACTCCATGCCAAAATAAGGTCATGGATACATGATTTGGATATAAAGGATGATATCATAAACAAATTAGGAGAGTAAGGAATAATTTATCCATTAGATCTTTGGAGAATGGAGGAATTTATTACCAAAGAAGAACTAGAGAACATTATGAAAGACAAAATGGACAACTTTGATTACATTAAATTAAAAAGGTTTTGCACAAACAAAATCAACAGAAATGAGATTAAAAGGGAAGTACAATGCTGGGAAAAAATTTTTATAGTCAGCATTTCTGATAAAGGTCTCATTTTTAAAATATATAAAGAACTGTGTCAAATTTATAAAAAATAAGATAAATGGTCAAAGGATATGAACAGACCACTTTCAGGTGATGAAACTAAAGCCATCTATTGTTATTTGAAAAAATTCTCTAAATCACTATTGATTAGAGAAATCCAAATTAAATCAACTCTGAGGTACTCCCTCATACCTCTCAGATTGGCTAAGATGACAGGAAAAGATAATGATAAATGTTGGGGATGTGGGAAAACTGGGACACTAATGCATTGTTAGTGAAGTTGTGAAAGGATCTAATCCTTATGGAGAGCAATCTACTATGCCCAAAGAGCTATATATCCTTTGAGCCAGCAGTGCCATTACTAGGTCTGTATCTGAAGGAAATCATAAAGGAGTGAAAAAGTCCCACATGTGCAAAAATATTTGTAGCAGCTCTGTTTGTGGTAGCAAAGAACTGGAAAATAAATAGACGTTAATCAGTTGGGAGATAACTGAATAAACTGTAGTAAAATGGAATATTATTGTTCTGTAAAAAATGATAAATAAGTTGACTTGAGAAAGGCCTGGAGAGATTTACATGAACTAATGCAGAACAAAACAAGTAGAACCAGAAATACATTGTGCATAATAACAGCAAGAATGTGTAATGATCAATTATGGAAGGCTTGGTTCTTCTCTGTGGTTCAGTCATCCAAAGCAATCCCAATAGAATTTAGACAGAACATGCCATCTGAAACAGAAAAAGAACTAAGGAGACTGAATGTAAATCAACATATGCTATATTCACTTCTTTTTTCTTTTTTTTAATCTCTCCCATGGTTTTTCCCTTTTGCTCTTATTTTTCTCTCCCAACATGATTCATATTGTTTTAAAAATAAATGGATTTACTAAATAAACCCCCCAAAAACAAAACAAAAACAGTGTGCCCAGATCTCTGGACCTTGCACAACCCAGGCAGAATTCCCTTCTTTATCTTAAGAATATCTGCTTCTCCTGAAAAGATAAGGACATTCCTCTAAGATGACAAAAAGAAATTACACAATTATATAAACTTAGGACTATAGTACACAAATCCATTCAATAGCTTTGATACAGGTTTCTAGAGTTAATGATTTTCTAATTAACTTGGTGAGTTGTCCAACCAAAAATGCGCACTCCACCCCTTAGTAATGATGGTTTATTTCCTCAATCATGAAGCCAGTCTCTTACCTATGAGGAAATGTTTATTTTAGCTACAGTAGTTAGAATATTAATGTGAGGGAAGAAATCCATTGGGGTGGGAGGAGGAAATAATAGTAATCAACATTTATCTAGCACTTTAAGTTTACAAACAGCTTCATAAATATATTTGAACCACATAATACCCCCCCAAAAAAAGAACATGTGTTGCTATCAGTCATTAAAGAATGGCAAAATAACTTTGCTCATGATTACACAAGCATTAAGCATTAACAGACAGGATTGAACCCCAATTTTTTTTTTGCTTGTTTTTTCAGAAGGTATATGGCTTTTTTCCTGATAATTTTTATTTTTATTTTTTTGTAACAGGTGCTGCAGAGAGGTGACAGTGCATATCTTTCTAGCTCCAGTCAAGATAAAGAAGGGAATTCTGCCTGGGTTGTGCAAGACCATTGAACTATGGAATAAAATACAAAGATATTTGGGCAACATATATTTAAAAGTCAGAGTAAATGCTTGGGAAACTCTTATTACTTTGGTTTTCTTTGTGGTAGCCATTAAAAAAAAATAAGTTCAAGGTTTGATAACAAATGGTGAATGTGTGCTTGTTTCAACTTTAAAACAATTTGCTGTGACAAATTAGGACAAGGACAATAGGAAGCATCATCAAATAAATAAAAAACTAAATTAAAAAACTAAATTTTGCTTTATACCTGCCTGAGTTGGAGAAAGAGAAAGAGGGGAAACAGAAAAAGAGAGAATAATAGCAAGATAAATATGCTCAAAAATTTTAGTGACTTGAGGCCCACAATAAAGGCCTAAGGTGGATTTGAACTCCTAACTTTCTTGACTCTAAGCCTCTTTACTTTACTACCTTGAGAACATATCATTAAACATTTGACTGTTATCTTTTGACCTAGACAAAGGTTTTTTTTTTTTTTTTTTTAAACTTTTTTATATTTTTGGTGACTTGGGCTAAATCTCTAAGACAATTTGAAATTTACTTTAGTAATTACCTAGTTGGTCTTTTGGTACCTCTCACTTAAAGTTTTTATATTTATTAGATTGCATTTAGATTTCTTTTTCATTATGTCCAACAGTCTATAAAACTTTGACTCATCATAGCCTTTGACTCATCAAATAACTACTATACTCGGTCCATTTCCCAAAGAGATTTTTTTTTAAAAAGGAAAAAAAAAACACACAAACATCCAAAAAAATTATGGCAACTGTTTTTGGTGATATTAAAGAATTGGAAATGGAGGTGCTATCCATCAGTTGGGGAATGGCTGAACGAGTTGTGTAATATGACTGTGATGGAATAAAATTATGCTATAAGAAATGGTGAGTAGGTTTGTTTCAGAAAATCTTTCTCGAATTCAAACAGGAAGACCTGTATGAATTGATGTAAATTGAAGTGAGCAGAACCAGGAGACTAATAGCAGTAATGTAATGATGAACAACTGTGAAATAAATCCATTCTGATCAAGAAATTTAAGATACTCCCAAAAGACTTATGATAAGAAATGTTCTCCACCTCCAAATAGAGAACTCTGAACTCTGAGTAGAAATTAAATATATCTTTTTCATTGTCTCTATTTTTCTTTCTTTTTTGCAACATAGTTAATATGGATTTATATTTTGTATGATTTCTAATGAATTATTTATATCATGTAGTTTGTTTCCTCAGAGAGGGCAAGAATTTGGACCTGCAAATTTAGAAAAAAAAGGGACAAATAAGAATAAAAAATATATTCAAAAATTTCACAATTATATTACTTTATCTTTTAATTATGTTTTTAGAAATGAAATAAGATTTTTTTTAAACCTGTATTTTTACCAAGAGGAATAAAGCTGGAAATTTCTTAATTTTGTACCCCAAATAAAAGTGTAGTTATTCTGATCAACTGTAACATAAAACCATTTCTATTTTTAGCTAAGCATGATGCATACTACAAAAAATTTTATAAACGTCTAAAATATTGACCAGCTAGATGGCACAGTGGATAGAGCACCAGCCCTGAAGTCAGGAGGACCTGAGTTCAAATGTGATCTCAGACATTTAACATTTTCTAGCTGTGTGACCCTGGGCAAGTCACTTAACCTCAATTGCCTCAGCAAAAAAAAAAAAAAAAAAGTCTAAAATATCTATTAACCTATAAATTTAGAAAGAAAATAAATGTTTCTCCAAATCTTAAGCAGATAAAAAGCAGAAGTTTAAGTAATTTATACAAAATGAAAATTTTAAAGTAGTTTTATTGGAAAGGTAAGATTTTTGGAACCAAAGGGACATTGGAAAATTATTGTTAATCACAGACATAGCCAATTTAAGTACTTCCTCTAGCCAATTGAAATCTATGTAAGATGTGTTCCATTGTTATGTGTGACATACAATCTCCTAATTTGTATCCTTTAGTTAACAAAGCTTTTATCATAACATGAATAGCCTCTGCCCATATTAAATTGAATCATGAAAAACTGAAGTTCTCAAACCATGTAAGAAAACTTTTTGAATGTGAGTATTTTTCTAGGACAACCTCTTCTTTATTAATGACAGGACTTTGAAGTTTTAGAGATCAAATATCTCTATTTCTATCCCATGAATTCAAGTGATATATTCACTCAAGACAGAAGAGAGGAAATATATCCAAATTTAATATATTTTTCTTCTATTAGTCAAGAAAAAGGGGAGGATAGTCTTCTATTTCTTAGGTTATGAGAATATTGCTGATTGATACTTCTAGATGATTGTAAGATTATCATTCAAAAACTGAATTTTTAAGGACTTTTAGTTCATAAGAAAGAAAAAAATTTAAAGAAATAGGAGTATAAAACCATTTTGAAGTTGGAATTAAAGGAATCCTAATGAAAAGAATTGAAATGAAAGCATAAGTTTCTCTAGTGCAGAACTAATCTTAGGAGGTATGTAAATAGAGTTGAAAAATGGACTCCTACAGGTTGTTGCTAATTTTTCACACACTAGGAATCCTCCAAAGCCTTTTTTGTTTGTTTGTTTGTTTATTTTAATGGATTCCATGGTGTTTTGCCTTCTGTTCTTTATTTGACTTATCTCTTATTTTGTATGGTTTAATTGTGATTTATTTTTATAGCATCATAATGGTAATGATTATTACTCAACCTCAGGATTAAAATAGGGTATCCTGTATAAATTTAATAGCAAAAAAATATCTATTGTGGAATTTATCTGAAAACTGAGAATTTTGTGGGCAAAATGAGAAGTGGTTCACCATGGTTGCCTTGAATACCGGTTAGTGTGTGCCACAACAAGTAAGCCTGTATAAATGTTTCTATTCCTGATATTAGAAGACTTCAGAGAAGAACAATTTGTTATGATACTCAAAACTTTCTGGAATTTCTCTGAATCTGATTAAAAATTAGTTTGACTAAAAATAGGTTAAGTTTAGAGTTTAGTAAAAAAAAATCCATTCTTGTTATTGAGTCATTTTTAAATCATATCCAATTTATTGTGACTCCATTTTTTTTTTTTTTGGCAATTTGGGTTTTCTTGGAAAGGATATTAGAATGGTTTACTATTTCCTTCTTCAACTCATTTTATAGATGAGGAACAGAGCCATACAGTTAATTGACTTGCTTATGATCATACAATTAGTAAAAATATGAGGCCAGATTTTACATTTTAGAGGATTATTTGGTTTTCCTGTTTCCAGGCCCTGGTATTTTATCAATTGTGCTGCTAAGCTGCTCTATCTCCATAGTTACCAATCATTAGTCATCTTTGCCATCATATGAATCTTGTGAAATAAGAATTGTATAGTCATGAATTCATTTAGCCTTACAAAATAGAGCAGAAAGGGGCCTTCTGAGTCTAGACTATTGATTTAAAAAAATGAGGAAATGGAAGTCCTAAGGAATTATTCTAGATGATAACTGGCAGATCTCCACAGATTAGAGTCATGAACTAAAATTAGTAATATGAGATTTAATTGGGATAAATTTTAAATCTGGCTCCCCCTCCCTTCTTAAATTAACTATGGGAAGACACAAGTTAGAGACTAGCTAGTAAAAAAAGACCTAAAATTTTTTAGGGAAGTGTATATTCAGTATATTTAATATGGGCCATAAATTGAATGAGAAAGCCAAGAAAGGTACATAGAAATATATTATTCACAAAAGGAAGGTTATTGTCCCATTATGTTTATGAAAATTTAAACTAGTTACTTTCTAGGAATTCCTTCAACTCTGACATTGTTTGAACCCTTGATTCTATGCTTATGGTGACATTATTAAGTTGGTGTCTTGATAGAATGTCAGTCCCTTGAGAATTGGGACTATTTTATTTCATCCGTTTAAGTTTAGAGTCTAGAATAGTGCCTGCCACATAATGGCTGCTTAATTCTTTCCGACTAATTAATAGATTAGAACAGTAAGAATTAGAATCCTAGAACCTTAATTTATAAATCCCACCATTTTGTTCTTTGGTCTTAGCCACTGAAGAAACAAATTTGATTTCCTCCTTCCCAAAAGTAGAGTAATACACATGATATTTCTTTTCCTTCCTTCCTTCCTTCCTTCCTTCCTTCCTTCCTTCCTTCCTTCCTTCCTTCCTTCCT
>JAJPUD010000631.1:154033-197195 GCA_023553655.1 Myrmecobius fasciatus | reverse complement strand
CTTTCTTTCTTTCTTTCTTCCTTTCTTTCTTTCTTTCTTTTTCTTTCAGTTCTTGTGCTTTCAGTGTAATAGGGCACTCTCCACATGCAAAGGTCCTTTATTAATATGATCATAACTACTTTGTAACTTGCAGTCTTAGACACTGTCATAAGGTACTAAGAAATTAAGTGACTTATTAAGTCACATAATTAGTGTCTATCAGGTATCAGAGATAAGATTTGAACTCAAGTCTTCCTGAGTCTGAGGACTGCACTCTATCTGTCAAATCACTATGGCTCTCTACTAATGTATAGTTTTTAATCTTGCCTTCTTATCACTGACTGCATAATACCTTCCTTTCCACTCTTTACTTTGTGGTTTTTTGATTCATAATGAGTAAGTACTATGTGTAGTGGATGGTGAATATGAGGCCCCTTCATGTGTCACAACATAAGAAATTCATTCTATTTTCTATTAGGGAGAATGAGATGAAAGAAAGAATACTGTTTTATGTTATGGAGTAGTTTTAATATAGGAACATCTCATTTCTTCTTTGATTTGAAGACCAGGGATTTTAGCAATGGATGGCATTATTTTTTAAATGTTACTAAAAGAAATGTCAAGTTCAGTATCACACAGCAATAAATTCTCTGCAAAAGAATGTTATCTCATAATGGGAATCATGCACTGTCGTTTAAAGTCTTTTATGTTGACATGAAGTCTAATAGGCAGCAGATAATTGTTCCAAGGCTATTAAGGAATGAATGTAGGAAAAGGCAATTTTCTTTGTAGTGGCTCTAAAGAGAGGAAGTTATGAAAGTGTTTCATGATATAGGATGTTTGTATTGAGACTTCAACAGAGAACATAAGGTACACAAATAAGTGATTAAATTGATATAAAGGGCAAACTTCAAAATCAGAGCTCAATTCTATGTGTTTAGTTTCTTTCCCATGGATCTCAGAAATGTACAAATTTGAGAAAAATGGATTTTATCTGATAGAGTCTGATAATAATACTTTTATTCTAGCATCAAAAGTTTAGTGCTAGAAACAATTGAGAGATCTACAACTCTAATCTCTCCTTTGGGTGATACAATGAAGACTTAGTGAAGTTTAAAAGTCTTGCTCAAGGTTTCACAGTTAGTTAGCTAATTAGGCTAGCATACAACTAGCCAAATGTAGAAATGTAGGATATGTAATTTGTAGATTAAGGAGTGGAAGGAAATTTAGAGGTCAGTTAATTTAATCCTCCCATTTTACAGATGAGGAAAATAAGTTTTAAAAAGGTTAAATGGCTTGCTCAAGGCCACAAAAGTTGTGGAGAGATGAGATTTGAACCCATGTACTTTAGAGATTATATTTATGTTCACATTTATATTTACATATAAATGTGTGCATGTATGATTTTATATATGCATATATACACATGTGCATATGCTTGTGTGCATTGTTTATATATGTAAAAAAAGTCATTTCAATCATGTCTTACTGTTCATAATTCAATTTGGAGTTTTCTTAGAAAATTACTGGATTGGGGCAGCTAGGTAGTGCAATGGATAGAGTACCAGCCCTGAAGTCAGGAAGACCTGAGTTCAAATGTGGCCTCAGACACTTAGCATTTCCTAGCTGTGTGACCCTGGACAAGTCACTTAAACCCAATTGCCTCAGCAAAAACAAAAAAAGAAAAAGAAATTACTGGATTAATTGAGGCAAACAGGGTAAAAGAACTTGCCAATAGTCACATAGCTAATAGGTGTCTGAGGCCAGATTTGAACTCAGGTTTTCCTGATTCCAGGTCCAGTACTCTATTCACTTTCTAATCCTTTATAACCTTTTTGCCCCATATGTATGTTTACATCCAAATTGTAGGTATTTATTTAATAAATGTTTATTGAATTGAATGTTGACATTATCAGAGATGGAGTTTTCTAGGACTGATTAGCTGAGTTAAATCTTGGAGCCTACAGAGACTCTCCTCAGCCATGAAGATTGGCAATCCTGTAAATTATAGTCTTCTATAGCTATAAAGTTATATAATCTTATAGTTTCCCAGAACATTGAGAAGTTAAATGATTTGTTCAGGGTCACATGGTCACTATATGTGAGAGGCAGATCTTTAACTCTGATCTTTCTGAATCCAAGGTAGGTGCTATATCCAGTACATCAAGCTGTTACATATGTATGCATCCATACACACAGAAACACACAAGCATATATACAGATTAAGTATACACATATATAAGCATATGCATATGATTATTTAAAACATATAAACATATATATTCTGTTAGACTCATTCTTAAGGTTGATTATGGCTTTCATTCAATTATCCCAATTATCCTTACTCCCTCAATCACCTATTGCTAGTATACTGAACACTTAGGGAGGCATTAACTTCCTCAGTTTATTATTGCAATGGTATCCTAGTGATATGAAAGATTTATTCTATCTCCCTTAATGCTTACCAATAGGGAGAATCCTAAAGTTTAAAAAAAATGGCTTTTTTTCACAATTGATAGTGAAATTACATATGTTCATCCTCTATGAAAGTCCTCCTCTTAGGGATCCTTGTATTGTACAGAGGATTCAAGATTCTCAAAGGTTGTGCCAACAGACCACATGCTCTGGCATCCTGCCATGCTGAAAGGGATGTAAGCATAAATCCAGTGATGGACTGTATATCTGCTGTTCAAAGACCAGCCCAGCTAAATTTAGAGACGTTTTTCATCAGAACATTGGCTACAGAGCAATAAATGATTTGAACCACAATAAATTGTGAGCAGTTCACTATATGAATTGGCTAGTAGTCCAAGTTGTTGAAAGGAGGGCTCATGTAGTTAAAACCATAGACCGCCCCCACCACACATATGCAGAGTTAATTGGGAAAGCGAATTGCATGACCATAATATTAAAAATTATCACCAAAGCTGTAGTTAAGAAAATATCAAGTTAATACAGTGCATGATTCTCTCTTTTCCTAGATATCTTGTTGCCCTTAAATAAAAATATTGGATAATAGAAACCTGGTTAATTCAGACTATCCTCCAATCTCTGAAGATATAAATTATTTTTAATTATTTTCTTCTTTTGGGGATTTTTCTCACTGAGAGTTTTATAATTTAAAAATATTCTATATCAGCTATATAATGTTAAGCAGATAGACTTGAGAATTAGCATTCCCAAGAACTAGAGGAAATAAAGAAACATTTTAAGGGTTTTAAACAGTTAGAAATCACTTCTCCATTGAAAGGATTTATCTCAAATGAATGAATCTCTACTGTTCACTTCAAATAAAAAAATAATAAATATGAAACATTTAAAGTCTAAGAAGCTTATTATTATTTTTGTTTCTTTTTAATCTTAAGCATTCATATTTAGTAGGATTATAGTTTATGGAAAATGTATAGATTTTGAAAAAAATACATTTTCTATATTAAATAATATAATAAATAATACAAGCAAGTCAGAGAAGTGAGGTTGATATTATGGTATCTAGTATTGGTGAGATTAGTGTTATGGTAAGAATATGTAGGGAGCCCAGGTTGTGGTGTAGGTATAAAAGAGCTACCAACAGTGGGAGAGATCCGATTAGTGTATAAAATAGAAAATACAATCTGGCATTAAGTCGTTCGGTGTATAGGCTCAACTGTGAGATTTTTTTCAATAGCTTAGTTAATATAAAAGCAGAAAACTTTTAAAAAATATTTTCACTATATATATATATATGTATGTATGTATATCTAAGTTCTTCACTCCATTAGCTTTTAATTAAGCCTCTAACTGATAAAGTTTTCCATCTTTTACAGTCTGTTTCTTGAAACTGATGCCTTCCTTGGGGCTTTAGTAACTGCCAACTCAGCTAACAGGCTGATCATGATAATCATCTACCTTCTCCCTTGCATAACCTGTTTTTTTTCCAACCTAAAGAAGCAATATTATATACATCAGCTAAGTCATCAGTCATTTATTGAAGTCATCAAATGTGGGACAAAGCAAATACTCTATACAGAATCTGAGAACAAATGGATAAAAGTGGACTGCGAGAGTCTTGTTTCAATGATAATGACTGTTGTGGACAAATAGTTCTATTTCCTCACAGACACAAGTTATATAACAAAATATGTAGCATACCTGTTGCTTAATTCAATTTAATAATATCATTTAAACATTTACTATGTGCAAAAAAAAAAATTATATTAGGCCCTGGAGCTACCAAAACAAAATGAAAACCAGCTTCAGCCATGCTCTGCAGAAGTAAATGTAAGATAAAAAAGGAAATATATCTATAGGAAGTATTAAGGCCCCCTTGAACTTGTCTTCTTGAGTTGCCATATTTTCTAGACACATTGAACCTGATGTTTGCAGGAGTCCCTGAAAATGTCAAGGACACCCCCACATGAAGCTGCCATAATTTGTTGTTTGTATTCCAAACTGGATTCTCTGTGTGTCCTTGGGAATTAAGACAGGTGCCACTCGGTTTGAGAAACTGAGACCCTTGTAGATAAGCATACCATCCTATCTAGCAATTCCCAAGAGAAAAGAATACTGATTTTGCCATCACTTTTCTTCTTTTTTTTTTTCTCATCCCCTATGACTTATGACTTCCCCTTTTTCCTGTAACTTAAATATCCAAGGCTTTTACTGTATTGCTGAAGTCCTTGTACCTATATAGAGGTTCCACACGCATGTTCATTTTTCTTTTAATAAATCCAGTTGCAATGCATGTGTCATGGAATTGTGATTTTTCTTGTTTGTTTAAGAGAAGTAATCCTTTAGTTGAAGAAAGCTATGTGTTTGTGTATACATACATATATATGTGTGTGTGTGTATATTCATAGATATATAATTTATATATATATGTGTGTGTGTGTATATTCATAGATATATAATTTATATATATATGTGTGTGTGTGTGTTTATATAATTACAATAATATAACATTTAAAATAATTAAGTTTGATTAGACCTATGCTTTCATTGGTTTGAGGAAATCACAATGAAAAAATCCTGCAACCAAGGTATATTAGTATTTTCTCTACAATTTAAAATCTTTAAGGTTAGCAAGATTAAAAAAAATGACTTGTCTTAAATCTCACAACTAATAATTGAAAGAGACAGGATCTGAGCCCAGGAAATACTCATTCTGAGACTAGTCCTCTGACCTGTGTTCAGTGCTTTGTCTCAAGATTGTAGGAAATGATTTGAATGAAGGAAGTAGCTGGGGATAGGGAAAATCTTTTTAATTAAACATCTGGAAAATAACATTATTAAAAGTAAGAACTATCTCCAAGAATGAATCTAAATATTTTGTGACTAATTCCACTGAAATTATTCATGTGTAGTGAATTAATCAAAAGTTTGATGAATTAGACAAGTATACCAGGAGATGAGCCTTTAGTTGGAACATTTGATTCCATTTCCCTGGAAACTGTATAGATATGCCTGTTGGTGCCTCCTGGAATAAGGACTTGAATGACTTGGGCTGTTCTACAGAGGAATTGTTTGGCTCAGACACTCAAAAAGAAGAAATGTTTTTGAAGATGCCACTGTTTTTCACTGTCCTGTGAGTCTTCACTGAAGATTTTCTTTTTAAATCTTTTTAAATTTAATGCTTAAATAAGAAAAAAGAAATAGAAAAGGAAAAACAAACAGGAAAAGAGAAAAACATTGTCATAGCAGGACACATGAGAAGATTCAAAATATTTCTATTTCTATTTCAAGAAAGCACATATAATACTAGAACACATTCCATTCAACACTCCATCTTTTCTTTCCTTCCTTGTAGGTTTTCTTTTGTTCTTTGCTGTACACTTTTTGCTATATTCTTTTCCCCCAATTTCTCCCCACCCTCCTCCCCTATATCTCTCCCAAGCAGGCTACAGTTAAGTACAGATATATTTATGTTTACAAATACATACACACATGCATTTATATACATATATCTCTTTTTTTCTATCCCTATCTTTTCTACTTTACTTCTACCTGCTAGCTTGTCTTGCTATTATTTAACCTTGCTATTCCAAAATTCTCTCCCCTAATCACCCCCCCCCTTAACCTCACTCTTTATCCCTTTCCCATTAATCTATACCTATTCCCCCCTTTTATTTCTTTATAAATTTTGGAGGGTATTATATATACATACATATATACATATATACACACATGTATTTCCATCTTTAACTCATTTCCGATGTGAATAGAATTTCAGAATTACCCCCTCTACTTTTTAATTCCTCTGTATTGGTTTTTGCTCTCACACTTAATTCATATAGCATGATTATTGTTTTTGCCTTTTTCTTTTAGATCACATCATACTCAACTTTACCCTGATATTTCTTTTGGATTATCAAATTATTGTTGATAGTCTTAAAGATATATTTTACATTTCCATGTATAAAACATAAATAGTTCATCCTTACTGAGCCCCTTGACATTAGTCTTTCATGTTGACTCTTATATGTCAAATTTTCTATTAAGTTCAAGTTTGTTTGCAACAAAATTCTGAAAATATGGCAGTTCACTGAGTATCCTTTTTTTTTTCACTCAGCATTATACTTAATTTTGCAGGATATAATATTTTTGGCTACAACCCTAGTTCTTTTGGTCATTGATATATATTATTCCAGACCTGCAGTATTTTATAATAGCTGCTGATGCATCTTGTATTATTCTAATTGTAGCTACAGCATATTTGAATTTTTCATTGTTGTCATTCTTGTTACTGCTTGTAAAATTTTCTCTTTGATTGGGAGTTTTCAAAATTTAGTAATGAAGTTCTTTTATGTTTTCCTTGTAGGATCTGTCTCACATGGTGATTGGAGGATTTTTTCTATTTCTACTTTCCCCTCTTGTTCTAACACTTTAGGACAATTTTCTTTAATTATTCCTAATATTATTAGATTAAGATTCTTTTTTTTAACATAGCTTCCAGGTAGTCCAATATTCTTACATTTTTTCTTATCAATCTGTTCTTCAAATCCATTGTTTTTCTCATGAGATGTTTCACATTCTCTTCTACTTTTCATTCTTTATATTTTGTTTTATTATTTCTTGAAATTTTATAACTTTGCTAGCTTCCCTTTTCCCAATTCTAATTTTCAGAGGATCATTTTATCCCTTAGGATTCTGAATCTCCTTTTCCATTGATTTGAGTTTTTTTTTTTCACAATCATTTTGTTTTTCTTAGATTGGTTTTATTTGTTAGGAAAAAATCTTTTCTTAGTCTCTCTCATTTGATTTTTAAAATCTTTTGAATTCTATGAATTCTTTTTGGGTAGATAATTTAACATTACTCCTTTGAGGTTAGGAAGACTTTTTGTATTCCAATATTCTTATCTGAAGGTGAATAAGGTCTTCCTTATCACCATAGTAACTTTCTTTAATTGGGTTATTTCTCCTTTGCCTATTCATTTTTTTTAAATAAGAGTTTGAAAATGAATCACTTCTAATCCTGAAGTAGGGGGATGGTGCCTCTGTTGTCAGGTCTTCTTTCAGTTCTCTGCTCTGGCCTGGAACCTAAAATCAATAACTCCACTCTCTTATAAGTGCTCATCCCTGCCCCAGTGCTTTTGCACTCACCAGGTGGATGCTGGTTCCTTATTGCACAGGGCCATATCTCAGCAGCATAGCTGGGCCTAGAATTTCTTAGCAACAGAGGTTCCCTCATTCTTCCCGGACTCAGACCCCTGGCTTCCCACATTGTGTAGGAGATTAAAGTTCTTGTGGTGGGGGCTGAGACTATCTCTGAAATCCAGGGCTCAATGTTTGTAGTTTCAGTGGAGCTAGCCTGGAGATGTTTACCTTTTCCAGGGGCAGAACCTTCATCCTGGAGTCTTTCTTCACGTCTTCTCTGTTTCTTTCAGAAGGACCACTATTCTGCTCCCAAAAGTATTTGTTTTTTACAAGTCTACATTTACCTAGAAATGTAATTTTGTTTTGTGGGGGAAATCGGGAGAGGTTGGAATTTTCTAACCTACTCTGCTATCTTCTCAGAATCCTCGCTTTTTTACTTTTAAGTAGTCTTTTAAACTCTCTCCTTTCTCTTTCTTTTAAGAAAATCCCAAGAGTACAACATGCAGGTAAGGGATTATTCCAGACCCCAGGAGTCATTAATATCTACTTCAGAAAAACATAAAGAAGAATACATATAGTCCCCATATGGAAAATGATGGGAGTTCTTGGAATATGTTGTTTTTGAATTTGCATCACTTAGGGAGATTGAAAAGAGATTTTCTAGGCAGAATGATTCCAGAATGTTAGCCAGAGAAGGGGAAGTGTTCTTAGGTAGTGACAATCTTTAAAGCTTTGTTATGGATCAATCTTACCTCATTATTGCTGTTACCTCTTATTGTAAGGGCTACAGCTCACTACATAACCATTGGCATAAATATTGAGATCTCCCAAGCTGCCTTGGGTCCCCCAACTAGAGGCAGGGATCCAGAACATTTGTCTTTGCTTGCAAACATCTTCTCTGACTTTGAAATTAAACTTCTCTTTGAATCTTGACTCTCCTGCCTCTAACCTGCTCTGTTTGTCTCTGACCATCCATAGGCTAAAGATGAGCTCCATTTGGTTGACATCAATTGGTGTCTTTCTAGTACCAGTAGGAATGGACCAGTTTTTCCAGAGATTTATTTATTCTCTGAAGTTTGCTCTCCTTCCTCTATCTTCTGGTGAGTAGTTTTCCTTGTTCCTGCTCCAATGTGAGAGCTCCTGTTTTGGTTGAACTCTCCATTCTTTATGAGGAAAACTCCAGGGGCCTCCATTTTTTCCTCAGATCTCTCTAATATCTTTCTAAATAAATGGAATTATAAAATTTGAGAAAACATCAGAATTAGACTGATTTCTCTAAGAAATATGTATGTATAGATATGTATGATTGATTTCCAATATTTGCCTATGTTAGAAATTTAGGCTTTGATCATATTTCAGTGAAGTTTTCAAAATTGCATTTTACACATAAATTGTGTGGATCATGGTAAGGAAAGTGAAATTATTTTCTTATTTTTAAATTATCTCTCTGGTGATTTTAAAAGGCAGAACTCATTTTGCAGTTGGGTCTTCATAAAATTTTAAAAGATTCTTATATCAAGTACAGGATTTATTTAGGTAAGGAAAGAAATAGCAAATGGTATATAAACTGAAATTCTCTGAAGTTTTAGAATTATCTAGGAATTTCTGGATTTGGAATCAAAGAAGCAAAGACCTTTTCAGAACTATCTTGAAACAAAACTATTGTCCAAGAAAAAATATGTAGGAATAAGATAATTACATGAGACTTTTGGGACTCAAAATATGCTGAGTAAGTGGATATTGAGAATGGTTTATTAGGATACAAGATTTGGTGTCAATTAATATTGGTAGATAACAATTGTATTGTTTTGTTTGTTTTAAGATGTTTAAGTTTTCTTGGTTACTTTAGTGACATAAAATCCTCTCTTCTCAGAACTAGTTCATTGTGAGCTCACTAAGTAGCTTGATTTATACCTGACCTAATATAATTATGCATTTATGGAAATTGTAAGAAACACATTATAACAGTGTTTGAATTTAACTCCACATGGATGGGAGATTGGACCATATTTATATGTTATTTAAAGATCCTTAACCAAGAGCCTCTGTTATGCTAATCAGAAACTCAAATTGAAAGATGGATACAAGGAGTTTTCTCGTGATTGTCAACCCATATGTCTTCTAAGGGCCCCTAACATATCTTTCTCATAACTCCCACAGTTGTCAAACTTCTGGGTGTGGACTTCTAAATTATTTGAAGAAAAAAATCCTTGTTCCTCAGTAGATAGCAGAACCCATCTCAGCATTTATTGAATACAGAACCAGAAGTAGCCAACATACAGATGAAATAGGTCTACTAAGATTCTGGAGAAGGGTAGGGGTTCTTCCCTTTGGGAAAAAAGGGGGAATGTCAAGATATTAGGAAAAAACACATTTTCTAGGGCTAAGGTTCAACAAGCAAGCTCTTTTCTAAGATTGGTGTAAAAATAATCCTTTGTGCTCATATAATTATTGTATTGCTTTGGTCAATACTAGGTGTTCTCTGAGTCTAGACAAGCACTTGCTTTATCTGTTATGGTCATGAAACCTTGCTATCAAACAAACTTGCCTCATTAGTGCTGTTACACTTCATTATCAGGGCTACAGCTCACTATGTAGCCATTGGTGTAAGTATTGAGCTCTCACCACATTGCCTTGGGACTCTCCATAGGGGAAGAGATCCAGCACATATGTTCTTGCTTGCAAACTGTTTCCCTCACTTTGAAATTAAACTTTCTTTGATTCTGACTCTCTTTTCTCTAGCAGCTCCAGACATCCACAGGTTAGAGATCAGTTCCATCTGATTCACAAGAAACATCAGAATGGGGTCATATTCTTTTACAACTGAAAAGTGTAGCTAGAAATCACAGCTTAATTCTGAAAGGAGGACAAAATCTTATCCAGATCAGCTTTCCCTTTTAAAATAGAATTGGGAGTCTCAGCTTTTTTTTTTAATTAAAAAAATTATTAACAAAGTCAGTCAAATCAATGAGCAGACTAAATCAAAAGGAAATTACTCTAGTTATCCTGAAAGTCTTAGTATTTTTTCCATTTAGTCACTAATTTCTACAGAGGTTGCAATTGCAAGGTTTTTTATTTGGGCATTGCACAGGGAATTCTGAAATCCATAGTAATTCACACATTTTATTATTGTTTTTTATATAATAAATTATAAATAATGTATTTTATCCATAATAATTTACCCTAATTTATCTCTCCAAATCTTTCTTATATTTCTCTTGGGGGTCAAGTTTTGTCATTATAATTTCATTGCATTTAGTTTCAATTCCTTTGTTGTTGCAGATCTTTTGTTTACATTGTTATAGTCATTGTATGTATTGTTTATCTGGTTCTTCTTAACTTCAATCAGTTCGTATAAGTCTTACATTTCTTCTTATACTCTAGTAATATTGCATAACTGACATGTGCCATAAATGCTTTGACCATTCCCTAATTCCCTAAATGAAAGGTATCTATTTCTATTTCTGTAATATGCATGCATGTATGTATGTGTATATATATATGTATATATACATGCACACATATATGAACACACAAAAATACACACACATTTTACATATGTATGGGATAGCATCAACCACAAAAACAATCATAGACTCTCAGAGTAAGAAAAGCAAAAAAGGGTTTATAACAATCTGGAGAAAGGGCAACTCCCATCTGACATGGTGTTTGTCAGTAAAGAAGTGCAAAGCACAAATTGCAAAACACAAGATTAAATAGAACAAAAGCCCCTCCACTCCCTCCCCCTTCTTGACCTTTTTCCCCATTGTCTGGGGGAGTCTAGGCTTATACTGTAAATACAGAAATCTATCTCAGAAACAAAAGAATAAATTGCCTTCAAATGAAATACTTAAATGCTAATTAAGAGGTGGTGGGAAATAGGAGGGGAATGTTCATTCAAGATAATCAAACACCTGCATCTGCTTAACTTGTTAATGCAAAGTCTCAAGTCATAATTAGGACATAAGTTAGAACCACATCCTTATAAGAGGGTCTTCACTCAGTTTATCCCATCTATCTATCTATTTCTATCTCTATATTTATCTCTATCTCTATATCTATGCATATAGAGCCTTTATTTTTATCACTGACCTTCCTGAGGTATATTCCTAGCACTGGAATACTTGAGTCAAAGTATATTGACATTTTGGTAACATTATAGTCATAATTCCAAATTGTAAGGAGTGAAAGAATAGAAAAATCATTTCAGGTTGAGGTGACAGAAGAAAATTTTGAAACAGCTTAGACAAAAATGAAATTTGGAAATAATGAATGAGAGGGACAGGTAGGATATTATAATCATTAAAAAGGGAATTTGAGTTTGATAGCAAGAAGCTTAAGCAGGTATGGGTGATAAGGTAAAACTGTCAGTCTTGGGAATTAAGTAGATCAATGAAATGGGAAGTAATGGTTTTTGAAGAGATATTATTTTGAAGTTCCCAAACATGAGGGCAGGATTTGATTTGGAAGGAAAGGACTGATCCAGGTGCTAAACTCCTTGAAAAAGGAAAAAGAGTAAATTAGAGACTCTTAGATCATAACAACAAAGTAATAAACCAGGCAATATACTGTGGATGAAATACTTTAGAAGAGCTTGCTAAATGATGATGGCAGAATACCAATTCTTCCACCTGGCTCATTGTATTGGAGAACAATGAGTGAAGGCACAAACAGTCTTCCCTGGGGAGGAGAAGCTGGCTTTCTCTTCCAGAGTGAGCCAGTTTTCTATGAAAACAAGAAAATGGAAAGAATGTGAAAATAATTCAAAAATGAAAGTAGTTTGTTAGTGAGAGTGCAAGGATTCCAGAGAACACAATGGAAATGAGGGAAGAAAATAGAGGCTAGACAGTGGTAGGGCTGAATTGGATGGCAATGAATATACAGCCAAACGTGGCAAGAGAAGGAGGCTTAGTTTCTTGCAAATACTGTTTGTGAATCATTAGGATCACAGGAAAAGTAATTAGATATTTTCTAGCCATAGGTATTAATATTCTAGAGAACTTCTCTCTTCCCAGAGGATAATAAGGATGGAAGATGGCATCAGAAGGGTATTCTCTTTTCAAATACATAATTGCTGGAAGGGGGTGGTAGTGGCAGGGTCAGGACAGCAGACTTGATTGCCAGGAATTGGATTTGACTCACACATGACAAATTCAGTAGTTATATTCAAAGATTATGTATTAGATTTGAAGTCCAAGATTGCTCCTTTTGTCATTAAAATGTTGTCTGGTCAACATATGATCTTCACCTAAAGGCTAAAGTCTTCCTTTCCAATTATATAATTATTGTAAAACCTATACTAAGTACCATCAGGATGAGCTATTTTCTCCCACAATTTATTAATAGAGTCCTTTTTTCTAAGTAGAATTTTCTTATTCCCTAAACTTCAATTTATTAAGTATTTCACCTGAAAGCAATCACCCTTGGAAACAGTTCCTTGAATAGAACATCTGCCTTTTCAATTCAGACAGCAATAAATGAAGAAAGACACCAGAGAAACAGAATTATGTTCTCTTTTAGAATGTAGAAGTGTTTACAAAGACATTACTCTGACAACAGGCAACCTGTTCTGCATTAGGAATAAACTTGTTTTGGTTCTCCAGGAGGGGCCAGGCAATTAGCCTACATCTCTCTAGCTCACTTATGAAGTTGTGTATGCTTCTGGTCTCCCTGGTTAATCATCCCTCCTGTATTCATTGACCTTTATATAGGCTTTTTGAGCCCTATAAGCTCTGCAGCTATTACCCTCAAAGGTAGCCTGTTTTTCTGCAGCATATATTTGCATGACATTTGTGGTTTCTGTGCATTTTAAAATGACACATCTTATGAGTCCTTTTTGAGATTTTAGAGTGAGGCAGGTGAATAATCTACTCCAGTAAAAAAGCTTCAGGAGGAGTAGTATTCCCTAGGACTTTTTCCCAACCAATAACCTAGAAATAAGGGATTGAATAAAAAAGAAATCCAGACACTACAATGTAAAATTCTCTGAGATATAAATCATATGTAGTCAGATAATTCATATTACAAGGTAAGGTTAGAAATCTGGTCTCTCCTAGCACATTTTTCATTTGAAAAAAAAAATAGCTTAGCATGGATATAATACTTTAAAATTTGTTAATGCTTTTTACAAATATTATCTCCTTTTATGCTCATAAGAACCCTGGAAAATAAAGACTTTACTATCCCCATTTTAGACATAAGAAAACCAAAGCATATAAACATTATCTGATTGCCCATGGTCATACAGAAAGTATAAGAGGCAGAATTTGAGCTCAGTTCTAATTCCAACTTCTATTATACAACCCATGTGCTTAGTTCTCCTAGGAATTGAACTTTTCTTCCTAATTTAAATAGACACTTATTAAGAGCCTCCTGGTTACATCTTGCTTCTAGCCCTAGAAAAAGTCAAAGTCCTTTTTTTTCCCTTAGGTACTTTATAGATAGATAGTATATGAAATTCAATCCTCTGGTGAGATCCAATAAGCCAATTCTAATAACTACAGGATGCTATAAGTGTTTACTTTCTTTCCATGTTCCCCACATCCTTAAAAGATTCTCTTTTTTAGAGTCATTTCTAAACTGATAATAAGATAGGAGAAGGGAAATAAAATAACACACATATATTGGACAATATAAAGGAACTCATGACCAAAATGAAAAAAAAGACATATACAAGATACATGACTTGCAATTGTACATATCATAGGAACTAATGTGAATTTGGTTCTGGTCTTATTCAAATCATACATACATTCACAGAGACATATAATTACACACATATATGTATATATCCATACATTGTGTATGTGTGCATGAGTGTGTGTGTGTGTAATTTATCTACTCCATGCAAGGCACAGTGATTGGTGCTAGATATACAAATATGAAAGATGTCATACTAGTGTTATCAAAGTAGAGGGATGTGGTCAAAAGTGTATTAGGAACATCAATATGGTAGTTATAGAAAGGACAAGTCAGAGAGGGGAATAGTTACATACAAGGACATTGATTAGGAGACTGTTGTAATAATCCAGGCCAGAGGTAATAAGCACTTGAACTAAGTAGTTTGTAGTATCCTATACTTTTTTCCTGCTTTTTGTTTTTTTCCTTTTTTATTAATTTATTTTTAATACACATTGGTTGGTGAATCATGTTGGAAGAGAAAAATCAGAACAAAAGGGAAAAAACCATGAAGAGAAAAAAAACCAATAAAAAGTGAACATAGCATGTATTGATTTACATTCAATCTCCATAGTTCTTTTGATAGTTGATCATCACACATTCCTGCTTTTATTGTGTCCAATGTATTTCTGGTTCTGCTTATTTCACTCATCTTCTGTTCCTGTAAACCTTTCCAGGTTTTTCTAAAATCAGCTTTTTCATCATTTTTATATAATGATAATATTTCATTACTTTCATATACCATAACTTATTCAGCAGTGCCCCAACTGATGGACCTCCACTCAGTTTCCAGTTCCTTGCTACTACAAAAAGGGCTGCTACAAACATTTTTTCACATGTAGGCACTTTTTCCTCTTTAATTAACTCTTTGGGATACAAATCTAGTAGAGACACTGCTGGATCAAAGGGCACACAGTTTGGGCATAGTTCCAAATTTTTCTCCAGAATGATTGGATCAGTTCACAACTCCACCAACAATGTATTAGTGTCCCAGTTTTCCCATATCTCCAACATTTATCATTATCTTTTTCTGTCATCTTAGCTAATCTGAGAGATACCTCAAAATTGTCTTAATTTGCATTTCTCTGATCAATAGTGATTTAAAACATTTTTTCATATGGCTAGAAATGGTTTTAATTTCTTCATCTAAAAATTGTCTGTATATTATTTGACTATTATTTGAAAACACATGATTGTTCTGGGGGTGAGTTGATGGGAACTGATTGAATCTCATTTTTGCCTTTTCCAAACATCTGTCTTAATTTAAAGGGAAACATTCAAAAATAATACTACTTAACTAACAAGTATACACAATATATAAATATGGATACATTGTAAAAAAGATAAAATGGTACAAATACACAAGTACAAATAATTTACACCATACTAGCAATTCAATCTAATTACAAGAGAAAATATTTCACAACAATAAAAAAATTATCTTGGCCAATTCTCTGACTTTTCAGATGAGGAAAACAAGCTTCCATCAGGTCAGTTGCCTTTACATAGCTCAAAGCTATATAAACTAAGCACCAAGATCCAAGATCTTATATTCTTCTGATAGAGCCACTAAACTCTTTACTGATTGGAGTTCCTAACTCTCCCATTTGTGGCAGATGGACAGAATTTGACCTTGTAGGCTTTTGCTAAAAATAATTTATACAGTTTGTGTTTGGCTCCACCAAGGGCTAAAGTGATTAGAGTATCTGAATCTGATTAAAGTTCTCCTGCAAGCAAATGAGGCCAATATGGCATGGAATATATAAAAGATCTTATGAAAATGCAATACCTTCTACAAAAAGAGCTCATAAAGAAAAACACAGAGTCAAGAAAACTGTTCCTTCTCTCCCAAGAATTATGGGGCCAGGATGGTGTTGAATCCTCTTTAAGCAGGACAAGAGCTCAGACTTTAAAGGGAATTAAGTAACTCACCCTGATTAAAAGTTTCATTTTCCTCAGAAGCCTATTCAGAACATTAAAAAATGTAGCTCCTTTCTGGGGTTGACACCATACCCCTCCACCAAGTGTGGAAAGAACTTGACATACTGGAGATTTCATTCTCTTTTCCCTTAATCTGCACAGTTCACATAATTCACTACTGAAGTTAAGTAAATAATTAAATACTTCTCCATAATGTGGATCTGTCCCATGTTGCTCCTTAATATTCATTTTCTCTGATTCTGTCTTTTGTTTGTCTCACCTCTCTATGATCTGTAGTTGGTTCAGTGTTTAACAAGTTTTTTCCTGCTATTGAAACTTGGATTCCTCCTCTATCTTTTGCTGTCACTGCACTTACGTGCAGTGACACTTTCATCATCCACATTACCACCAGGAAACTGACATATAGTTATCCCTTCCACCTTGAAGAGGTTAGAGCCATGGTGCCTCCTTGATCTGAAAAATCCAAGCAATATTTTTAGTCCTTCCTTTGTACAAGAGAAAAAAAATTTCATCATTATGGAATGAAAAGATGAACTATGTTGATATTATACAAAACAATTATATACATATATTTTATAAATTTCTGAGTGTCTAAATTTTTTCTTGTATCACCTGCTGGCCATCATGTATCATCTACAACATCCACAAAACACCTCACAAATTCCAATTTACTTCTTATGCTGACTTATGATATATAGAAACTGAGAAGGGGAAAGTCTCAGTGTGAAAAGGACAACTGCAGCCATTACAATGAGATAGAAAGGGACCTATATGCCATAGAAGCAAGTCAGACTTTCCAATTTGTTTTTGTATGTTTACTTTATTTGTTTTAATTTAAAAAAAAAAACAGATTCACTGCTATGTCCAGCCCACAAATAGAAGGATCTTTCTGGCAGTTCTAAAGACCTGTCAACTTGCTCACCTCTACATTTGGTCCCCTTTGTAGCTGAACTAGTATAATTAATGCTGCTCACTTCTTCCCTCAGACTACATGCAGAGGGCCTCTTACATAGGCCAGTGCTTTCTGCTTTTTGAGATTGGGTAAAAAGATTCTAATATTTTTGTTTCAGTTTCTGAGTAATATGATGTCAAACCAATTACCCAGAGACAGGGATGTGCTGGAACTAGTTTGAACTGAAATATTTGTTAAATTTTCAGAAATTAGCAAATGAATGATTTATAATTTGTAGATAGTCTAGACTTAAGAAAGAGAAAATGTTAATGCAGATTAAATTTAAAAGCTTGCAGGAAGTACATACTCATTTTTCACCCCTCCACCCCTCACTCTACAGAAAACTGATTGTTAAACATATTATCAGCATATATTTTTATGACCTGAATCTTATAGTAGCCTCAAGGGAGTACTAGAAATGCCAGTGGGCAGATAGACTAACTGTCAGCTCTTGTCAGCTCCTCAGTTGCAGCAGTAAAAGCTCATGTTTCCATTATGTTGTCATCCCAATGAACTCTTTTTAATAATGAAGATGCTAAAATTGAAGGAAAATTAATTGACTTGATTAGGGGTATCCAAATAGATAGTCAATAAACAAGTACCTGAACCCAGCTCTTTTCATTCTTTCCTAAATGCTCCCCTCACCTTCCTCATCTGTAAGACAAAAATAGCATGCTTTGGACTTTTTGGGAATAGTAGATCCAAGTGGGTGATGATGATTGTTAAAACAGGTTAAACAGCAAAACGAGAGTAGCATATCTCAGATTTGTGTTCCAGATGTCCAGTGATTCCAAAATACTTTTAGGTGACATACTTAAAATAAAATGTAGCCAGTAATTGGCAAAAACAGCCTCTTGGGGTATTGAAATGCACATCATCAACCCTTTATTGACACATCCATTTGAATAACTCACTGTTTAGAGAGAGAAATATAAAAGAATTGTCTTTTAAATATGATTGCCTGAATGAAGAGGTATTAAGCTTGTTTGAGGGCAGAACAAAGAGCAATGGTTACAAGTTGTGAGGAGTTGGGTTTCATGAAAGGAAAAACTCACTAGGCTGCTATATTATGGTATTATAGACTTCTATATATAACCCTGCCTCTATCTCTAACCAGAGAATCTCAGTTAAAATAAATATAACCACTTGTCAGCTATGATATAGATGGTGATTGAACCAGATAGTGTAGTCTTTGAGATCCCTCCCAACTCTGAGATTTCTTGATTCTTTGATTCTCAATTGAATATTCGCTCATTCCTAGATGGTCTGGGATGTGGTTGGCTTCTTTTTCAGGTGTTGAGGTTAAGCTAAAAACTCTTACTGATAAAACATGACTATAGACTTCTTTTTATTTCCCTTAAAAGACTGTGACTCAGAGTACTTTAATGATGAAAAAAATAAGTGTTAAGTGATTTTTCACCCCAAAGTCTATTTTGAAAGTCTAGATGATCCATAGTTTTCATTAAAGGTTAAGTGCTAAGATCATTCAGCACAGGCATACAGCTAATACCCAAATCTAATAAGCTTCCTCATGCAGAGGTGTGGATTATCTGCCATGATTTATCTTCACTATCCTTTTCAAGGGGAAGGGAGAATTGGTTGCTGGAGTTCATTCAGAAACTTCCCCAGAAGAGAATGGGGCTCCTTATGCAGAATGGATGAAGCAGCTGGGAAATAAAAAGGCTAATGACATCATGGGTAGGCTTCACTTCCTATGGCAAATACAATTTCCAGAGCATCCCAGAGGCGTAAAGTCAAAGGTTCATGCTTAGCTTACTGATTCCCTGCTCCCTTTGGATATTAAAGTAATCACTTACTGGCACAAACAACGAGAAAACACCTGTTGACTAATTTCATGTATCCAGAATTGTAGGTTTTGTACCCAACTCATACATTTTACATTCAAATGCATCTACATAGAAAAAAATCAATCTTTTTACTGAAAGAAAAATTATTATGACCATTGATTCTTTAAACTAAAATAAAACACCACCACTTTTGTGGCTTCCTAATTCAATTAAAAAAGTGCCCACTATTTGCCAATGCAGGACTAAGTGTTGGAGATACAAAGACAGAAACCAAATGGTCCCTGCCCTCAAGAAGCTTGTATTCTAATGCAGGTACAACATAGTCATATCAACACATGTAAGACTTATCTATTTATCTATCATCTCAAAAAGATATAAGATAATATTGGGCCAGAAGGCAGTAACAGCCCTAAGTAACAAGAAATGACATAGAAGGTCATGTTTGAGCTGAGCTTTTCAAGGCAATTAAAATTGGAGGTGAATAGAAGAATTATTCCAAGCACAATTAAACAATCATTTCAGAAACACATGGTCAGCTTCCTTAACACTAGTTGGGTCCCTTTTTCTTTTCTCAAAGCATTTCTTTTTTAGTTCAATCTATGTCTGTGTGGATTATTTAGTGTTAATAAATACACATACACATCATCTAGCCAATAGCTAGAAATACTTCCAGAATCACAAAATTATTTATTTCAGAGATATTCTTCATGTCATAGAAAAACATTCTTTCTGAATTGTGAATATGTTAACAATACATGATTGTATTATAGGTACAATTGCAATTAGTATAATAATGGTAGTCTTTCTAGTTAAGTCAAGAAAGCCTTTTTATTTAAAAAGTATTAATATATTTTATTTTGATATTCTTATTTCTGAACATATAATTGATCTTCCTCCTACTCAGTGACCATCCTTACAGTAAACAGCATAAAAAAGATTAAAAACAGTTCAGCAATCTGCACGTATGTGTGTGTGTGTGTGTGTATGTGCATGTTTGCCCTTAATGGAGATGTTATATAAAGAATAATCAATCAGATACTATTGTCAGACAATACATGAAATATTCCTTATGTTTATTCTTCCACATCCACAAAAATAAGATGAAAATATATCATTTTATTTTGTCAATCCTATTTTGATACTTTTTTAGTAGTGTGACCATGGGCAAATTGTTTTACCTATTTTAGTTTTAATTTCCTCATCTGTAAAATGGGGACACCTAACACTTAATTTTCAGCATTGTTACTAGACTCACATATATTAGGTAATATATCTAAAGTACTTTGCAAACTTGAAGGTGTTATATAATTTGCTAGTATTATTATTTATTTGGGATTCAATAGTTTTTGACATATTTTCACATATTTTATCCATAATGTATAAAGATATTTTACTAATTTTGTGAATGTTTGACATTCAATTGCCCTGTAAATTCTGCTCTCATATGTGAATAACTCCATCGCAATCAAATCCTTGATTTTCTGGCTTTTTTCTGATTGAGGACTATGAGTACAGCACCACAATTTTTTAGAATATATCTAGCTTAGAGAAGTAGTATGTTTGTGTTTGGTCATTTTTGGAGGATCCCAATTACGGAGGGCCTCTTATGCCCCATCTATGCTTAGTCCAGCGTTGGGGGAGAGGATCTTTATAGCTGCAAACCTGACAGGATGACTTACATTATGTTGCATGGACATCATCCCATTATTAAAATGAGAGCTTCATGAGGGCAGGGGTGATGCTTGGCTCTATTCTTCACTCCCTTCTCCACTCTTTTACAGCTTTGCACAAAGCTTTTTCACAGATAAGACACATCTTAAATGATTGTCAAATCGAATAACTCCATCACAGTTTCACTGAGCTGCTAGAATGGTGAGAACAGATGCAAGCTAACCGATGCCAGCAATCCACTCCAGCGACTTTTGTATGAGGAACTCAGTGGGGCTACTGAAAAAAAGGAGAGCAATAATTTGAGAACCACTGGATGCTCAGCTTCAAACGCTGTGCTGCAGCTATGTATTGCTGGGGAATGACAACAACAGCTGACAATGAGCCTGGTGTGCAGCAATAAGAAATTGGAAAGCTCCCCTTTGAGATGAGGCTTCCTGTCAACTGTAAGGTCAAGGGGTACAGGCAAAAACAGCGACAGGTTTTGCAGAGAACAGCCACTACCAGAAATCAAAGAGTAACCTTTACATCTGTGCAACGTGGAAAGGGCTGTTATTCAGACATCAGGCTTTTCAGTCACACCCAAACACGCAGATTGTAATCACTGTCAGCAGTGGTGTCTTTGATTAGAGCAGACAGAAACATGTGGCTGGAAGCAAACTGTGAAGATGTTCCTGAGTTTTGTTACTAATTTAATTTTCTTCTATGACACTGGTGGGGCATAAAGATAAGGGAACAGAAAGAGAAAAAACCAAACCAATAACTATTGGACTGGTGAGTCAGTCTCCGTTCTTTATAGAGAAAAACAGGAAGGCAAATATATCCATGAGGACTGATAGCAATGTATCTATGGATGCTGTTCCCCACACTCTGCCTGATAAATGAGTATTTAAGTCCAAAAAGAATGTAATGTTTTCACAGCTCATGGCAGGGTGAAGAAAGCCTGAAGAAGAAAGAAAAGATTGTATAAAAATAACAATTCCCTTAAAAACAAATATTGACCATTAATAACTATTCTTTTCTTGGGGTAGTATACTAGCTAAATCTAGAAAAAAATGCATATAAATAGCATTCCTTTTTCAAGTCATCCCATAACTTGGGTGTAACTGTGTGCACTTTAAGCTAATAATAACAATAGCTAGCATTTATGCAGCATATTAAAGTTTGTGAGGCAAATCACAAATATTATTTCATTTTATTCTCATATTAACCTGGGTAAGTAGGTGGTCTTATTATCCCCATTTTATAATTGAGGATACTAAGGAAAATAGAGTTTAAATAACTTTCTCAGTCATCCAGATAGGAAGTGTTCAAGGACAGAATGAATTTAGGTCACCCTGACTGAAGTATTCTATCCATTATACCATCTAGCTGCCTCTAATAATGACAAAGATTTGAATAATTGTTCCCCAGATGATAAAATTGGGATTAGTAGGTGATAGTTAAAGGAAGATATATATTAATTTAAAATAAGAAAGAAGGTTGTAACAGAACTGTCCAAAATCAGACTTGGCTACTGTGGAGAGATACTGAGTTTTATATTGCTAGAGAGCCTTGGATATTTTGAAATGGATATCCCACAGGCTACTTAAATTCAACACATCCAAGACTGAAATAATTTTTCTAAACTTCTCTTTTATTTCCAAGAATATCACCATACTTAAATCCAATAACATTTGCAACCTCAGTGTTATTCTCAATTCCTCCTTCTCATCCCATATTTTTTTTTAATTTTGTTTTCAGTTCTAAAATCTCTCCCTCCTCCTTCTCATCTATTGAGAAAGTAAGAAAAACAAAATTATTATAAATATGTCATACAAGATAATTTGTAAGTCCATTAAGCCATTTCAAAGAAGAAAGAAAAAAAGAAAGGAAGTAAGGAAAAAGGAGAAAAAAGCAAGCAAGTGAACAAACAAGCAAGCAAGAAAAGAATGTTTCAATATGCATTCCAAATCCCTCATTTTTTTTCTGAAACAATCTCTTAATTGTTTCTTATGGCACAGGAGTATTCATAATATTAATATACCACAACTTGCTTAGTCATATCTCAGTTGGTTTCAACCCCCCCCCATCATAAAAGGAACAATTATTTAATCTTGTTTCTCTCTCAACAAAATGTCAACAAGAAAGTATACATTCTTTCCTATTAACTTATACAGCCAACACCTTAGGTCCTTATCATCTGGTAGACTATTATGATACTCTACATTTTGTTTTCAAGATTCTCCAATTTCTAATCTATATTTTACACAACTGTCAATGTAATTTTCTTAAAATGCATGTTTGATTATATCACCTCCTACTATTCAACAAACTCTTATATTAATATTGTGTGTAAGAACAAACATAAACTCCTCTGTTGATGTTGAAAATTACTCAAGTCAAGTAAACAAGCATTTATCAAGTACATGTTAGGCTCTAAGCATTCTGATAATCACTGAGGATTTAAAACAAGGCAAAAATGGATGTTCGTCTTTAAGGAAGTCACCGACTAATGGGGAAGATAATATGCAAACAACAATATTAGGTACAAAAAAGATGTATACAGAATAAATGGGAAATAATCATGGACAGGAGGCATTGGTTTAAGGAAGACTAGGGAAGGATTCGTGTAGAGTGAAACTTTAGCTGAGAAATGAAAATAGCCAGATGTCTGGACAAGATGAGGAGGGAGTAATTTCTAGGAGTGGGACACAGCTAGAGAAAATTTATTCGGCAGGTAAAAGCTTCTTGAGCAATGAATAGCAAGGAGGCCTTAAAAATTGGGTACATCATCTTTCCAGTCTTTTTATACTTTGCTCTTTATCCTAGCTATTTGTTTGATTCACTATTCAGATCCAATAATGTTCCATTTCCTATATCCAGTTTGAACTAGATATGCCCCTTCTCTGAAGTATATTCCCTCCATACCTCTTGGATACTTATTTTCCAACAAGATTCAGTTCAAGGATTATATTCTACATTATCAGGTATTTCCTAATCCCACAATTGCTATTGCCTTTGTCTCCCAAGGATACTTTATATTTTTTTAACACGTGCTTTATATACCACTCTAAGTATATGTTGTCTCCTCCATAGAATATAAGCTCCCAGAAAACAGAACTCATTTTATTTTTGCTTTGTATTTTTCCCATCTTTCATAATATCTGGTAGGTAGCAGGTGCTTAATAAAGCTAGTAGATTGATTTTCTTATTTGAAATTTTGGTTAATAATGGATTCTGAGTTTTTTTTCCATTCCTTTAGAATCATAATCTTTTCTTCAGAAAGATCCTTCAATTATTTCAAAATTGTATCATTTACATCAAAGACATCTGTATATATTTCATCTCTAACTACTGCTTTTCTTACTGTTTTCTCCAATACCATTTCTACTTCCTCTGTGAGAATATGTGGAGCTGTGATAGTAAAATCCAAATGTTGTGTCTCCAATGTCCTTAAGGGTAAAAAGAATTTGCTATAAAATATGTGTGGATATTTTCTATCTTTGGTCAGTTTATTGTCCTTGAATTTTTGTCCTCTAATGCTTAGTGTTACTTTGTTTAGGTGCATCTCTGATCAAGTTTTTCTTTAAAGTTTTTCCTTATCTTGCTTGTCTCATCTGTGCAATAATATCTATCATTAGCTTTCACCATTTTCATTTACAAGCGAATCTATTTTCAAAAGTAAAACCACTCTTGGGTGTTACAACTCTCTACTTGACAAGAAAATCAAGGATATATTGACTAAAATTTTAAGCCATTTTTGTTCTTGTTATTATGGCCATCAATTTACGTTGGCTACATATATCTACAAAATTAGTTTCCATTAATGGCCATATTCTTTTCTCTATTCATTTCCCATGTTTCTTTATCAATAACTTCTTTAATCAGGTTATGTCACAGTTATTTTAGTTATACACCATATTTTTTCTTCCTCCTTTTGACCATTTGCATCAATTTTTCTTTGCTTCAAAAAATTTGATCTAACTATACATCTTAAGCAAGAGTGACCCCTACATAGTAATAACTTCTGATGTTAAAACCAGTTTTATTTTTTGTAAAATTATTCAATATTTGCTGTGTTGCAAAACTCTAGATATTTTTACTTGACATATACATGATGTTTGGTGGACTCTTTCCTTCCTTACTCAGGATGGATAATTTTTCTTCTTCCTCTTCCTTTTTCTTTTTCTTCTTCTCCTTTTCCTTTTCCTTTTTTTTCTTCTCTTCCTCTTCCTATTTTGCCTTCTTGTTCTTCTTCATGTTTATTTTCATTTAATTTAGTGGTTTTTGTCAGAGTTTTCATAGAATGCCTCCAACTCTATCTTTTGAAAGACATGTTCTTAAAATAAAGCCAACATCAAGCTGTCATCTACTTCTCTGAAGCTTTCACTTATTGTTTCAGATTTTATCTTTTAATGCCAAGCAGAGCAAGCTCTATAGCTATGATCTTCTTTCATGAGATTGCCAAAAGGCAATCTAGTGATCTTGCTATTCTAGTTGCTCTTAGATGAATAGTTTTTATGTTTGTCCATGCTTTTCCTAAAATGTGATTCCTAAAGGTGACTGAAAAATTTCAAGTCGACAGTAGTAAAAGTAGTGTTTCTCTCATCCTGAATATTGAACATTTCAGGGAAAAGAGTTCTTCAAGTATGACATAGTATAGTACTAGATTATAAATTAGAAGATTTTTTTTTCAAGTCTTCCACTTAAGATCTTTTTAAATTTTTTTTTTAACCTTGGTCAAAACGTTAACTTCTGAAAGACTTTAATTTTCTCATCTATTTTTTTGTAAACATTTAAAAAATTTTTATTTTATTAAAGTCATTTTCAAATCATATGCATGGATAATTTCTCAACATTGACCCTTTTAAAACCTGGTGTTCCAAGTTTTTCCCCTCCTTCTAACTACCCTTTCTCCTAAATGGCAAGTAATTCAATATATGTTAAACATGTGCAACTCTTCTATATATACTATATATATTTCTACAATTATCTTGCTGCTCAGGAAAAATCAGATCAAAAAGGAGAAAAAATGAGAAAGAAAGCAAAATGCAAGCAAATAACAACAAAAAGAGTAAAATGCTATGTTGTGATCCATATTTAGTTCCCACAGTCCTCTCTCTGGGTGTAGATGGCTCTTATCATCATAGGATCATTGGAACTGGCCTGAATCATCTCAATTGCTGAAAAGAGCCATGTCCATCAGAACTGATCTTTGTATAATATTGCTATTGCCATGTACCCTGAATCTTCTCATTTCACTTAGCATCAGTTCATATGTCTCTCCAGGCCTCTCCAAAATCATCCTGCTGATTTTTTCTTATAAAATATTACATAACATTCATATACCATAACTTATTCAGCCATTCTCCATCTGATAGGCAATCACTCAGTTTCTAGTTTCTTGCCATTACAAAAAGGGCTACCACAAAATTTTTGCACATGTGGGTCCCTTTCCCCCTCCTTTAAGATCTCTGGGATACAAGCTCAGTAGAAATACTGCTGGATCAAAGGGTGTAGACAGTTTGATAACCTTTTGAGAATAGTTCTAAATTACTCTCCAGAATGGCTGTATCTGTTCACAGTTCCACCAAACAGTGCATTAGTGTCCCTGTTTTCCCACATCCTCCCCAACATTCATCATTATGTTTTCCTGTCACCTTAGCCAGTCTGAGAGATGTATAGTGATAACTCCAAGTTACCTTAATTTGCAATAAATGAAACTTTTCATCAGAAATAAATGAAATTCACCTGTTTCATTGAATGTCCATCTTTACCCTGAAAGATAATGCTCATTTTTGCCAGAAAGTTGATTTTTGGCTGCAATATAAGTTCCTTTGCCTTTTGGAATATCAGATTCCATGTCCTTTGATCCTTTAAAGTGGAAGCTGTAAGGTTCTGGGTAATTCTGATTGTGGCTCCTCAGTATTTGAATTGTTTTCTTCTGGCTGCATTTTGCAATATTTTCTCCTTTATTTGATAATTCTGAAATTTAGCTATGATGTTCCTTGGCGTTTTCATTTTGGGATGTGTTTCAGAAGGTGATCGTGAATTCTTTCAGTGGCTATTTTACCCTCTGATTCTAGGACATGCAGGCAGTTTTCCTTGATGATTTCTTGAAAGATGATATCTAAGCTCTTTTTTTTCATTATGGTTTTTAAGGAAGTTTAATAATTCTTAGATTGTCTTTCTTAGATCTCTTTTCTCGGTCATTTGTTTTTCAATTGAGGTATTTTGCATTGTCTTCTATTTTTTATTTTCTTTTCTTTCTTTTTTTTTGGAATCTCATTAAGTCATTTACTTCCATTTGTTCAATTTTAATTTCTAGTGAATTATTTCCTTCACTTAGCTTTTTTATCTTCTTTTGTAGTTAGCCAATTGAACTTTTAAATGAGATGTTTTGTTCATTGCATTTTTTTCCATTTCACAAAATCTGTTTTTCAATGGTTTTCTTTTTCATATATATTTTGTAAGAAGTTATATGCTTATTTGGTTTTTGATAAACCCAAAGACCCCAGCTTTTGGGATAAGTATTCACTATTTGACAAAAACTGTTGGGAAAACTGGAAACTAGTGTGGAAGAAATTAGGGCTTGACCCACATCTAACACCACATACCAAGATAAGATCTAAATGGGTTCATGATCTGGATGTAAAGAGTGATACTATAAGTAAATTAGAGGAATGTAATATAGTTTACCTCTCAGACCTATGGAGATGGAATAAATTTATGTCCAAAGAAAAACTGGAACTCTTAATTGAAAACCAGATAGATAACTTTGACTATATTAAGTCAAAAAGTTTTTGTACAAACAAAATCAATGCAGACAAGATTAGGAGGGAAGCAATAAATTGGGAAATCATCTTTACATTTAAGGGTTCTGATAAAGGTCTCATCTCTAAAATATATAGAGAATTGTTTCATATTTATAAAAATTCAAGCCATTCTTCAATCAATAAATGGTCAAAGGATATGAACAGACAATTTTCAGAGGATGAAATTAAAACTATTTATAGTCATATGAAAAGGTGCTCCAAATCACTATTGATCAGAGAAATGCAAATCAAGACAACCCTGAGGTACCACTTCACACCTGTCAGATTGGCTAAAATGACAGGAAAAGTTAATGATGAATGTTGGAGGGGATGTGGGAGGGCTGGGACACTGATGCATTGTTGGTGGAGCTATGAACGGATACAGCCATTCTGGAGAACAATTTGGAGCTATGCTCAAAAAGTTATCAAACTGTGCATACCCTTTGAACCAGCAACATTTCTATTGGGCTTATATCCCAAAGAAATCATAAAGGAAGGAAAAGGCCCCACATGTGCAAGAATGTTTGTGGCAGCCCTTTTTGTAGTGGCTAGAAACTGGAAATTGAATAGATGCCCTTCAATTGGAGAATGGCTGAATAAATTATGGTATATGAATATTATGGAATATTATTGTTCTGTAAGAAATGACCAGCAAGATGAGTTCAGAGAGGCCTGGAGAGACTTACATGAACTGATGCTGAGTGAAATGAGCAGAACCAGGAGATCATTATACACGGCAACAACAGTACTATATGACGATCAATTCTGATGGACATGGCTCTCTTCAACAATGAAATGTTTCAAACCACCTCCAATTGTTCACTGAAGAAAGCCATATACACCCAGAGAGAGGGATGTGAAATGTGGACCACAACATAACATTCTCATACTCCTTGATTGATATTTGCTTACATTGTGTTTCCTTTATCTGATATATCATTTGTGTAGATAAGATTTTTCTTGCACAGCAATGATAAGTTTGGAAATATGTATACATATATTCGATTTGCCAATATTTTGACATAATTAACATGTAGTGGATATCCTGCCATCTAGGGGAGGGGTGGGGAGTTGGGGGGAAAAATTTGTAACGGAAAGCTATGTAAGGGTTATTGTTGAAGAATTACCCACACATATGTTATGCAAATAAAATAAAAAAAAACCTTTGGGATATAGACCTAGTAGTGATATTCAAGCAACTCTCTTAAGACTAAAAGTAATTGATAAATTGGTCAAATATCAAGCTTTTATAAAGCATTTACTGTGTTCCAAACATTGTACTAAACCCTGATTCTGAAGAAAAATAAAGAGTCCTTGCCTTCAAAAAAAAAAAAAAAAGAAGTTATATGCTTTTCCATTTCATCAAATCTAATTTTTAATTTATTTTCTTCAGATTTTTTTTCCTTTTCCAAACCCTCTTGCAAAATTCTTATCTCCTTCCCCATTTTTCTTCTAACTCTATTTTAAGATCCTTTTTGAATTCTTCCAAGAGAGCCCTGTGAAATGGGGACCAACTCATATCACCCTTTAGGGTTTCATGTGGAGATGATTTAACTTTAGGATCCTCAGGGTTTGAGATCTGTCCTCTTTCTCCATAAAAGCTATCTATGTTCAGAGTTATTTTTGTTTTTTTGCTCATTTTTTTAAAGGTTGAGGTCAGCTTTTAGGGTAAAGGGGAGTTTGTCACCATCTTCTTCTATAGGTAACAGCCACTTTAGTTTGCTCTAGGGCCACTGCTGCTGCCTTCTGGTGCTGGATAGGTGTAGCCAGGTCCTGTGTTTTTCTGGGGTTCAGAGGTTCACTATTAGCCTTTCGTATTTGCATTTTCCTCACGTATAAACTGGTGATCCTTTGGTCTGTAGCCAGGGCCGAGTAGCCTGCAAGCCTCCCAGTAGATTACCTGGTGAATGGATGCCTCAGTACCCTGGCTTCCTGCTCTGTGTCTGCTTTTGGCTGCCTCCCATGTGTCCAATTGAAACAGATCTTTTCTGAAGTTCTTCCAAAGTATCTTCTGCTGGAAATTTGTTACCCTCCAAATATTTGTGAATTCTCTCACTCTAAAACTAGTTCAGAAGCTTAATCTGGTCTTGATCTGAGGGACACTAGGGAGAGCTCACATAAACATGAGTTTACTCTCTGCTATCTTGGCTCACATTTTCTCATCTATTAAACCATAAATTTGGAACAAATGATCTCTAATGTTCTATTCTGCTCTAAATCCAGAGTCTTGTGAGTTTAGTGCATCTAGAAATCCTTTACAATCTACCCCCCAATCTCTCTCTCACCCAGATTTTTTCTTAGGGATTACTGAGTGGTTAGTGTATCTAGGTGAAGAATATAAGAGCAAGAGTAAAGAGCCAGGATAATTCTTTTTTTGGTAACTGAAGGAAAATAAGTAAGTCTTGTGAGAAATCAGGAGGATTAAAAGAATGGATCTGAGGGAGCTCACAATAGATAAAATCATTCTCAGTTATTTAGTAAGTTAGGTCATTTGATATATTTTTTATGGGACAGATTATAGTTGGGGCAAGAGTAAAGAGAAGAAAAATGGAGAAACACTGAAATATTAAAAAGTCAAAGATAATAGTAGTCTAAGGATTGTTGAACAGTCACTGGGTCTTTGGGAGATATTGGAATGAAAAGTATGCTAGATTTATTACCTGTATAGTCCTCTACTTAACCTTTCTGGCTTCCATTTCCTTATCTGTATAATTAGAATCTGGGCTAAATGAACTCTAAAAATTTTCAAGATCTACATCTATTATTCTATGATCTTATCAGACTCAATACCCCCAAATTATCATGATTCCCTGACTTTCTTCAGGGATATTTGGTAATCTTGGTCTATAATTTTTTTTTTAAATTTTCTTTCTTTGTTTTTGTCCTACCTGGTTTAAATATCAGTACCATGTCTGTGTCATAAAAAGAATTTGGTAGGAGTCCTTCATTCCCTATTTTTTCAAATAGTTTATATGGTATTGGAGTTAATTGTTCTTTAAATGTTTGGCACAATTCAGATGTAAATACATCTGGTCCTGGGGATTTTTTCTTAGGGAGTTGATTAATAGCTTGTTATATTTCTTTTTCTAAAATGTGAGTAAATAATTTATTTCCTCTTCTGTTATTCTGGGCAATCTATATTTTTGTAGGTATTCCTCCATTTTTTTGGTAAATAAAAAGAATTAAGAGATTAGATGGGCTACATCACCTAGTAATGAAGATTAGAAGTCATGGGAATATTAGGAGTTCAGGAAATCAACAGATTCTTACCCAATTAGTTTGGGATCATAAAGATAGTAGAGTTGCCAATGAACTTAAGCTAGCCTCTCTTCTGATTTTAGCTTCTCTTCAGCTTATAGGTAAAAATGTAGTCTCAGAATCTGTAGATTTAGGTTTCCAAATGTCCCCTTTGTGGTTGCATTGAAAAGAGGAAGAACAAGAGAAACGAATGAGACTTCAAATTCCCTCCAGAGAATCTGTTGTTTTCTCCATCATTTTCTCTACTGTTGTTCTCTGTGTGCTTTGTTCTTGGGGAAGTATAATATAAACTGTGCTGCATGATTGTCAGCAAAAAGTACACCAAAGATCTAAATGATTTTGAATTTGTCACAAGATCTGTGGCAGCAGAATCCTTGAAAAAGGTTTTCAGTCCCTTTTCTCAGCCATTATTGATGTCTTAGGTTGAAGAAGTCTTGCAATCAAAGGTCCTGTATAATTGTAATCTTTGAATCATTTTGGTTCTGACTTCTAAAACTGTGGACCAAGTTCAACTTGGGGATTCTTTTAATAATCTCTTTGCCTACAGTGTTCCACTTCAGATTTCCCTGCCAATATTGGAATTTGGCTTATTTTATAAAATACAGAATTTGTTTCCTTTTTGAGTTATTAGCTGATGCACAATCTATAAGAATTTAGACTAATAAGATATTAGGTATAGTATAGATTTCATAACTTGGTGACATGAAAACTTCTTGTACACATATAGCCTAGGAGATCTTTGTGTGGCTCAAAAAGTGGTGCTTCTGGGGCAGCTAGGTGGCGCAGTGGTTAGAGCACCAGCCCTGAAGTCAGGAGGACCTGAGTTCAAATCTGGTCTCAGACACTTCCTAGCTGTGTGACCCTGGGCAAGTCACTTAACCCCAATTGCCTCAGCAAAAAAAAGCAAAAAAAAAAAAGTGGTGTTTCTACCGCAACCCTCATCTAAGGGACACTTTAATTTCTACCAGGAGGGCCCAGAGACCACTTCAAGAGAGAGAGAGAATAAGAGAGAGAACAAGAGAGAGAGAGACAGACAGACAGAGACAGAAAGAGGGAAGGAGGGAGGGAGGGAGAGGGAGAAAGGGAGAGAAAGAAAGAGGGAGAGACAGAGAGAAAGAGACAGAAGGGAGACAGGGAGAGGGAAAAAGAGAGAAAGAAAAAGATAGAGAGAGAGACACACATACACACACAGACAAAATAGGGACGTAGAAAGAGGGAGAGAGAGAATTAACTCTGTTCTCTTAAATATTATGAGTTTAAGGATATGATCAGATTCAGTCCAACTTCTGATTGCTATGTTATTATTGAGGAGGATCCCACCTTTATATCTTAGGCTAGACTAAATACCAAATATCACTTCAAGATGAGCACATATAGTAAATAGCAAAGTTATCTATCCAAATCATAGTAAAACAGGAATCAGAGAAGATGTAAACAGAAGTATATACCAGACCATAAAGACTAATGGAAACTTTATGAAGTCTCTAGTATAGCAAGCGGGGGATAGGAACATGATGGAGACTGTCAGCTCTTGTCATGTCTTTCCAGAGTTTTTCCTGCAGTTGCTTGAAGTATGTTTGGCCCCTTCTATCTTCCCTCTAAAAACTAGAAGTCAGAAGTGACTATTCCTCAAACACCTTGAAGACTGAAGAAAGCTCGAGCTCTTTTGCTTTTACTACTTCATTCCACCTTCATGCCAGACAGGACATTCATCTCCAACAACAAAGAGAATGTCCCATACTAATGGACTTTGAGACTAAAATTAAACTGATAAAATACTTAACAGGTTTATACACATATTCAGAGACCTCACAGAATCTCTTACCTCTGTTCTAAAGAGTGCTTTAATGCAGACCTCTTCTTGGCAGATCATACCATTTTTTTCTGGATTTACATAGTATACATAATTCTATTACCAGTGAATGTATTGGCCCATATTATGCCTCAGTTTATTTAGTTCTCTATTTCATTCATCATTTACAATTCTTTATATTTCATAGATGGTACAATCTATAGCCTCTAAGAGAGACTAAGTATCACCCCTTGTACTTTATCCTTTGTAGTTTTCAAATTGCTCTCCTCCTTCCCCTCCCTTCTTTCTCCCTGTTCCTATCTTCTCCCTCCTTTCTCCTGCCTTTTCCCCTTTCACTTTCCCTCTCCTTCTCCTGGATCCTCTCACTTTGAAGCTCCATCTCTCTCCTTATATGTTTCCATGAAACACTATCATCTAGGTATGCTGAGTGTTCTGTAGAGAATACATGTTTCTCTCTGGATCTTTGTGAAGCCTAACATAAATATTGTGAAATTTCTCTCCTACTCTCCCTTAGAGGATACTCTTTTCACTGAAATTTTAATTTGTATATGCCATCTGTATTTTTGATATTGTGTGGCTGTCTGTTTCCTTTTTTTAAAAAAATTATTTAATATTTTCCAGTTACATTCAAAACATTTTTTTACATTTTTCTAAAAAGATTTTCGCGTTCTAGATCCTTTCCCTTATCCCCACCCACAAATAGGAAACCACTTGTTTTGAAAAATAAAAAGCTTTAATTAAAAAAAAACAAAAAAGAAACCACTTGCGAAGTTGTACAAAACATTTCCATGAAAATCATGTTGTGAAAGAAAATATAGATATCCCACTCTAATGAGAATAAAGATTCCTCAAGAAGAATTAATTTAAAGAGAGGGAGACAGAGAGAGAGAGAGAGAGAGAGAGAGAGAGAGAGAGAGAGAGAGAGAAAGAGAATTCTTCAATTTGTATTCAGACACAATCAGTTCCTTCTCTGGGTATGGATAGAATTTTTCATCATGACTTTCAGAGCAGTAGTGAATGACTGTATTACTGAGAAGAGCAAGGTCATTTACAGCTGTTCATCCAAGAACATTGCTATTACTTTGCATACAGAACATTTGTTCATGGAGGACTTTCCAGGTTTGTTAGTTTTTTCCTGAGAGTAACCTACTTATCATTTCCTAAAGTATAATAATATTCCATCACAAACACATAACACCATTTATTGAGCCATTCCCCAATTGATGGGCATCCCTTCAATTTGTAATTATTTTTTGCCCTGAGAGGAGAGCTGCCATGAATATATATTTTTTCATATAGTAAAAAAAATTGTTTTTTCCCCAAATCTCTTTTGGTATTCATGCCTAGTAGTGGTATTCTTAGGTCAAAGGATATGCTTGAATTTATTTATAGTCCTTTGGGCACAGATCATATATTTTGATCATTTATTAATTGTGGCATGGCTCTTATTTTATTTTATAAATTTGACTCAGTTCCTTCTAAGTTTGAAAAATGAAGCCTAATCAGAGAAACTTGCTTTGAAAAAATTTTTTACACTTACTATTGCTAAATGTATTCCCCTTCATTTATTCTCTCTCTCTTTTCACCCTGTCCCTCATCAAAAGTGTTTTGATACTGACCATTCCCTCTTTTATCACTTCCTCCCTTCCCATATCCCATTCCCTTCTTATTTTCCTGCAAGGTAAAAAAAATTCTTTTTTTATGAAAACTTTTTATTTTCAAAACATATGTATGGGAAAGTTTTCAACATTAACCTTTGCAAAACCTTGTGTTCCAATTTTCCTCTCCCTTTCATCACCCTCTCCCCTAGATGGCAAATAATCCTTCTAATTGCCATAATAATGAGAAAGTTCTAATGAGTTATAAATATCACCCTTTCATGTAAGAATATAAACAGAAAAACCTTATTAAGTCCCTTATAATACCATTTTGCTGATTGCCTTCTTATGCTTCTCCAGAGGCGTAAATTTGAAAATCAAATTTACCACTCAGCTCTGGCCTTTTCATCATGAATGCTTGAAAATAGTCTGTTTCATTGAATGACCACCTTTTCCTCTGAAGAATTGCACTCCATTTTTTCTGGGTAGGTGATTCTTGGTTACAATCCTAGCTCCACTGCTCTCCTGAATATCATATTCCAAGCCTTCTAGTCCTTTAGTGTAGAAGCTGCTAAATCTTGTATCCTGACTGTGGTTCCCTTTACTTGAATTGCTTCTTTCTGGATGCTTGTAATATTTTCTTCTTGAGCTGGGAATCCCATAGATTCTATAATATTCTTAGGAGTTTTCATTTGGGGATCTCTTTCAGGAGGTGATCAGTGGATTTTTTCAATTTCTAATTTACCCTTTGTTTTAGAATATCAGGACAATTTTCCTTGATAATTTCTTGAAAGATGATGTCCAGGCTCTTTTTTTGATCATTACTTTCATGTAGAACAATAATTTTTAAATTTTCTCTCCTGGATATCCTGAATGAGATATTTCAGTGTTTTTTTTTCCTATTTTTCCTTTTTTTTTTGGTTTTACTTTATTGTGTCTTGATTTCTCATTAGGTCAGTAGCTTCCATTTGCTCAAATCTATTTTTTAAGGAATTATTTTCTTCAGTGAGCTTTTGTACCTTCTTTCCCAATTGACCTGTTTTGCTTTTTAAGGTATTCTCCTCATTACTTTTTTGTATTTGTTTCAGTTCTTTCCCTAACCTTTTCCTCTCTCTCTCTTCATTTTCAAAGTCCCTTTTGAGCTCTCACATAGCCTGAGCCCAATTTTGATTTTTCTTGGAGGCTTTGGATGTAGGAACTTTCACTTTGTTATCATCTTCTGAGTGTGTATTCTAACCCTCTTTGTCAGTATAATAACTTCCAATAGTCAGAAACTTTTTCTGTTTTCTCCTCATTTTCCCAACCTATTACTTGGCTTTTAACTATTTGTTAGAATAGGACTCTGTTTCTGGGGTAGAGGGTGCCCTGTCCCAAGCTTCAGGGATTTTGTGCAGGTATTTTTACAGATCCTTCGAAGATCCTGACTACCAGCACTCTCTTCTGCCCTGGAGCTGTTAGGAGTGACCCAACTCCATAGTATCTGTAAGATGTAGTGCTAAAGCAACACTGCAGGGGTTGGGGCTCAGCAGGCCTGCACCAGACTCTCACTATGCTGCCACAGACTCTCTCTGCTGACCCCAAGTCCTTCCTAGTGTCTCTGGGCTAAAAGATCCAGAAGCCTCCAGCACTGCTGCTGATTCAAAAGTCCTTCTTGCTGAAGCTGGGCCAGGGTCAGGGATGGGATTGTGCTGGCACAGCCTTCCCTGGGATTGTGCACTGGGCTCCCACCCTGGTTCGGCAGACCTTTTCTGATGACTTTCCTGGTGTCTCTGGGCTAAGAAATCTGGAAAACACCAGGACTGCCGCTGATTCAGAGGTCAGATGGGATCCAGGTCTGGGTCTGAGGCTACACTGGCACAGTCTTCACTGGAACTGCATTCTGGCCTCCCACCCTGGTTTCATAGGCCTTTTCTGTTGATATTCTAAGTTGCCTTTGGCTGGAAAAGATTCTACTCTGTCTTTTGGGGTATTCTGATGCTCTACAATTTGGTTAGAGTCATTACTTTTTTTGTAGTTTTTTTGGTAACTTTTTAATTGAAATTTTTTTTTATTTTTCAAAACATATGTGAGGATAATTTTTCAACATTGACCCTTGTTCCAATTTTCTCCCCCTTTCTCTCATCCCCTCCCCTAGATGGCAAGTAATCTGATATATGTTAAACTTGATAAAAATAAATGTTAAATCCGATATAGGCACACATATTCATACAATTATCTTGCTGTACAAGAAAAAATCAGATCAAAAAAGGGAAAAAAATGAGAAAGAAAATAAAATTCAACCAAACCACAACAAAAAGTGAAAATGCTATGTTGTGATCCACCCACAGTCCTCTCTCTGGATGTAGATACCTCTCTCTATCACAAGACCATTGGAACTGGCTTGAATCATCTCATTGTTGAAAAGAGCCACATCCATCAGAATTGATCATAATGTAATCTTGCTGTTGCAGTGTATAATGATCTTCTGGTCCTGCTCATTTCACTCAGCATCAGTTCATGTAAGTCTCTCCAGGCCTCTCTGAAATCGTCTTGCTGGTCATTTCTTACAGAACAATAATATTCCATAACATTCATATACCATAATTGATTCAGCCATTCTCCAATTGATGAGCATCCATTCAGTTTCCAGTTTCTTGCCACTACAAAAAGAGCTGCCGCAAACATTCTTGCACATGTGGGGCCCTTTCCTTCCTTTATGATTTCTTTGGGATATAAGCCCAATAGAAACACTGCTAGGTCAAAGGGTATGCACAGTTTGATAACTTTTTGAGCATAGCTCCAAATTGCTGTCCAGAATGGTTGGATCCATTCACAGTTCCATCAACAATGAATCAGTGTCCCAGTTTTCCCACATCCCCTCCAACAGTTATCATTATCATTTCCTGTCATTTTAGCCAATCTGACAGGTGTGTAGTGGTATCTCAGAGTTGTCTTAATTTGGATTTCTCTGATCAATAGTGATTTGGAGCATCTTTTCATATGACTAGAAATAGTTTCAATTTCTTCATCTGAAAATTGTCTGTTCATATCCTTTGACCATTTATCAATTGGAGAATGGCTTGAATTCTTATAAATCTTAATATAATCAAAATTATCTATTTTGTGTTTAATAATGAATTCCAGTTTTTCTTTAGTCACACATTTCTTCCTCCTCCACAGATCTGAGAGGTAAACTATCCTATATTCTTCTAATTTATTTATAATATCACTCTTTATGTCTAAATCATGCACCCATTTCTACCTTATCTTGGTACCCGGTGTTAGGGGTGGGTCAATGGCTAGTTTCTGCCCTACTAGTTTCTGATTTTCCCAGCAGTTTTTTTTTTCAAATTTTGTCTTATTCCAAAAGCTGGAATCTTTGGGTTAGAGACATTATTTAAAGAATTTTGAAGAGATTGGGTAAGTTCCTGCCTTTACTCAGCCATTTTGGTTTTACCTCCCCACCTGTTTCCAGAGTAAAGCCCTTTAAAGGTAAAGCCTGAGGATCAGTTCAATATTGTAAAGTCTATGTTCTATGTGACATCAACTCAATTGTAGTCACTTCTTTTACCAGGAAGATACTGTTTTTTAAGTGCCAGAACAAAGAGATCATAAATTCAAATCAACTAAACAACAACTTATTAATTTAATAACTACTATATGTCAGACACTGTAATTATTGGATATTCAGAGAAAGGCAAAAAATGTTCCTGCTTTCAAGGAGCATAGTCTAATGGGGATGCAATACATAAACATGTGCAAACAAGCTTTATAGAAAATCAGTTGGAGCTAATCAACAGAAAAGAGTAAAGAGACCTAGGAAAGGCTTTTTGCAGTAGATAAAACTATAGTGGAGTCTTGAAAGAAGCCAAAGAACCTGGGAGGTTGAAAGAAAGATGGAGAACAAGATGGACTGACTTGTGTAAGCAATAACAAGGAGAATTGTAGACTGGATCACAAAGAAGATTGGAATGATATGAAAGAACTAGATTATGAATTTCACAAGTCAAACAGGATTTTATATTTAATCCTGGAGGTTACAGAGGTCTACTTGTTTATTGAATAAGGTAGTGACATAGTCAGACCTATGCTTTAGGAAGATCAATTTTACAGCTGAGTGGAGAGTGGACTGGAGTACAAAGAGGCTTGGGGCAAGGAGATAGAGAAGTAAGTTATTGCATCCTCATCGTCAAAAGTAGGAAAGCCAAGATAATCCTTAACATACTCAAGTGAGGAAAGAAAGTCTTGGGCCATTTTTTCCCAATCATGGAGGTAAGGTAATTAAGATTTGGAGGCCAAAAGGCAGTAATTCCTATAATGCTATTAAAATGAGACATTAACCTATTCTGATACTCAGGCTACTTGAATATAAAAATAGGGAGATCAGGAACCTTTTGGCTTGTATCCCCTTAAAATTCTACTTATTCTCTCAGACATATATTCTCAGGATATATTCCAGCCTATCAAAAGTTCTTTTAAAAATGTGGAACTCAGAACTGAACAAAGTCCCCTAGATACTTTGGCATGGGTTGATTATAGCAAGACTATCATTCCCCTTGCTAAGCAAACTACCACACAGAGATAGGTACATTATTTATGCACTTAGTATAAATATTTATTGGTTGATCTTCTGCTATGATAATAGAAATTGCCTTTCCCTTTCTTGCATTTTGGCAACAATTCCTTCTCATTCCTTTTTGTATAGTTCCATGCCTGATACATATTGTAGATGTTAATTTTTTCCTTCTCCTTAAAGCTAACTAGTATTAGACAAGTCAATTTCTTGTCCTTCGTTGGTCTTCACTTTTATTTTCCCATATGAATTTCCTATTAATATAAGGACTAAAATATTTAAAAAGAAAACACTACAATATCCAGTTCTTGAACTCACGGTTCTCAAAAATGCCAATAACCAATTTTGCAACTGGATAAACCAATCACATTTTAAAATTCCCTGATCACTATCTCAGTGTAGTAACTTAGGATCCCATAATTGTCCTAGATTTCCATAACTACCATAGCTCTCCATTTTAAAATTCAGCACAATTTATTTTCTTCCTTCTGAGTTTGTTATGGTTTCTTGATTCCTTTCTGCTCACTTTGGGGATAATTGTTTGCATTCGTAATACATGCAAGCACAACATCTGCTTCTGAGTGAGTTCCAGTGTTCACTCTTCAATGAAGCAATGAAGCATTTGAAATGCAAGAACATTTCTCCCAACGTTGCTCGTTAATGATTCTTCATGCTCTGAATGTTGCATCCTTTGCATCTTGAGTATATTAATTTTGAAAACAACATAAGTTATATGGTTATGGTTATAATAACCAAAAAAGGCAGAAAGATTGGAAAATTATCAAAACTCTTTTATTGTACTTTTGGGGGGAGGTAGACAAATTCATTGAGGTTTATGAGCTAATACTAAGAATACTAAATCTTAATACTTTAAAACTGATTCTATTCAACTAACCAAGTTTTCTGTCAACCTGCTTCTTTAAACATGAGTTCATCTTGTTGCTTAGAGAAAAAGAGAATTTTAAACTGATCATCTTATAAGCAAAGACCATTCAATTAAATATTTTAAAGTCACATATATACAAGGAAAATAATGATTTGAATTTTTTTCTTCTTTGTGCAACATCCAAACAACTTCCTGTTTTTTTCACTGTATATAAGAGAAACATTATTCTGAACAGATTGAATGACTGAGCAGATGTGGATGGAAAGTCTGTAATAAAATCCATGTGCAGGAACCATGGAGCAAATTTATAATAGTATTGGACAATTCAAGATCCAATTAATAGAAAATTTGTAATCTGGTCAAAACAAAGGTTCAAATAAAATGATAATATGCCTTGTCCTGCATAATATGGTTAAAAAAATAGAAATCTCCTTAAAAACATAATTAGGTAGAATTTTAAAAGTCATACCTTTTTCTAAGTTTCTTCCAAATCTAAGAGTTTGGCAGGGCAGATATCCCAGCTATAAAATAAATCATGTCCTAAGTCAGTAATAAAGGTATATTGTATTCTTATAGAAGAAGACCAAGGGCAAATCATTTTGGAATGAAGTATTCATTGATTCACTTATTCATTTATTCAAGTATTTGTTCAATAACTAGTATGTTCATATTATTGGGATAGTATCACAAGAAGTGCTAAAAAATAAAAATTACAATCTCAATTTTCTAGTATTTTATAACATAATTGGAAGGTAAGCTATACGTGCATCATTCATTCAATCAACCATATTTATTCATTGCTTACCAGCCAGTCAGTAAAAAAAAAGCATTCATTAAAGACCTCTAGGTTTCAGGCACTATTCTAATCTCTAGGGATACAAACAAAAGCAAAACGTAGGCCCTGAAAAACTCACAGGGGATAATGTAAATGAAATGACTAAGTAACAATGTATGGAATTGTGTTCATATAAATATAGAAAGAAAAGAATATATAGTTTAAAGGTATTCTAGAAGGCCAGAAAACTCATAGAACAGCTCAGATTTTAAAAACAAAAATAAGAAAGATAGGAGCAAGAATGCAATATAAATACATAAGAGTGACCTGTTCTTCTGTGCACAATTTCAAAAGATATAACACTAAGAATAAGTTAAAACTATCAAAGAATGCTAAACATAATGAAGAGAAGATACCAGTATCTCTTTAAACCTAAATCTAAATCTATATCTCTATATTAATTTCTATCTGCATTTACATATATTTTCATATATATATATGCATATATTCATGTGTGCATATGTGTGCATTGTAAATGCAGATGTATATGTACACACATGCTAAAATGTGTGCATACATATATTCATTCATATACACATACATCAACATACAAATATGTGTACATACATACATTCATATATACATACATCAAAATACAAATATGTTTGCATACATACATTCATTCATATATACATACTAAGCATAGAACAGGGCAACACATTTTATATTTAGCAAAATTTTTTTCTACTGTCATGGAAAATAACCAATGCAGAGTTCAAATGGAAAATGGATTCTATATACATGGTGATTGGTGCTTGGTTATTATATTTACCCTGTTTGGGCTTTCTTCTGCCATCAAAATATAGCTGATTCATTATCTATTATTGGGTCATTTATTTAAGTTTAGCCAATTCATCATATTCTGAAATAGCTTAATTGCGTATAATAGAAAACTAATCTACAATAGATAAATGGTCAAAGGATATGAACAGACAATTTTCAGATGATAAAATTAAAACCATTTCTAGTCATATAAAAAGTTGCTCCAAATCACTATTGATTAGAGAAATTCAAATTAAGACAACTCTGAGGTACCACTACACACCTGTCAGATTGGCTAAAATGACAGGAAAAGATAACGATGAATGTTGGAGGGGATGTGGGAAAACTGGGACACTAATACATTGTTGGTGGAGCTGTGAATGGATCCAACCATTCTGGAGAGCATTCTGGAACTATGCTCAAAAAGTTATCAAACTGTGCATACCCTTTGACCCAGCAGTGTTTCTATTGGGCTTATATCCCAAAGAGATCTTAGAGGAGGGAAAGGGCCCCACATGTGCAAGAATGTTTGTGGCAGCCCTTTTTGTAGTGGCTAGAAACTGGAAACTGAAGGGATGCCCATCAATTGGAGAGTGGCTGAATAAATTATGGTATATGAATGTTATGGAATATTATTGTTCTGTAAGAAATGACCAGCAGGCCTGGATGCTGAGTGAAATGAGCAGAACCAGGAGATCATTATACACAGCAACAACAATATTACATGATGATCAATTCTGATGGACATGGCTCTCTGCAACAAAGTAATGTCCCAAAACAGTTCCAATTGTTCAGTGAAGAAAGCCATATACACCCAGAGAGAGGGACATGAAAGGTGGACCACAACATAACATTTTCGTGCTCTCTAATGATGTTTGCTTGCATTGTGTTTCGTTTGTCTGATGTTTTTTCTTGTAGATAGGATTTTTCTTGCAAACAACTTGTCAAGTATCTTATCATTATCAACATGTACTGGACTTCCTGCCATCTAAGGGAGCGGTGGGGACTGGGGGTAAAATCAGTAACAGAAAACTTTGTAAAGATCAATACTGAGGAACTACCCATACATATGTTATACAAATAAAAAGTTTTTAAAAAAAATAAAATAAATTTTAAAAAAAGAAAAAAAAGAAAACTGATCTGAAAAAAGTAATGAATAATGTTATATTTATCAAAAAGTATCATGCTATAATACCAATTGCAAAGGAGAAAGAATGGGAAGAATAACATATGGATAAAATGCCTAAGTACAAATACTTTCTTCAAATAAGATATGATATTTTGCTTAAATATGTTTCACACCTAGAAGTACAATCATTTCACTGTAATACATACAAAGAGAGCTCCACTTTTTTTTTAAATTTTATTTTATTTGCATAACATATGTGTGGGTAATTCTTCAACAATAACCCTTACATAGCTTTCCGTTACAAATTTTTCCCCCCAACTCCCCACCCCTCCCCTAGATGGCAGGATATCCACTACATGTTAATTATGTTAAAATATTGGCAAATCGAATATATGTATACATATGTCCAAACTTATCATTGTTGTACAAGAAAAATCTTATCTACACAAACGATATATCAGATAAAGGAAACACAATGTAAGCAAACATCAATCAAGGAGTATGAGAATGTTATGTTGTGGTCCACATTTCGCATCCCTCTCTCTGGGTGTATATGGCTTTCTTCAGTGAACAATTGGAGGTGGTTTGAAACATTTCATTGTTGAAGAGAGCCATGTCCATCAGAATTGATCGTCATATAGTACTGTTGTTGCCGTGTATAATGATCTCCTGGTTCTGCTCATTTCACTCAGCATCAGTTCATGTAAGTCTCTCCAGGCCTCTCTGAACTCATCTTGCTGGTCATTTCTTACAGAACAATAATATTCCATAATATTCATATACCATAATTTATTCAGCCATTCGCCAATTGAAGGGCATCTATTCAATTTCCAGTTTCTAGCCACTACAAAAAGGGCTGCCACAAACATTCTTGCACATGTGGGGCCTTTTCCTTCCTTTATGATTTCTTTGGGATATAAGCCCAATAGAAATG
>JAJPUD010000631.1:132941-149033 GCA_023553655.1 Myrmecobius fasciatus | reverse complement strand
GTTCCAGGCCCTTCGATCCTTCAATGTGGAAGCTGACAGATCCTGTGTAATTCTAATGACAGTTCCTCGGTATTTGAACTGTTTCTTTCTAGCTACTTGCAATATCTTTTCCTTGGTGCGATAGTCCTGAAATTTGGCCACGATATTCCTTGGGGTTTTAATTTTGGGGTCTCTTTCTGGAGGTGATCGGTGAATTCTTTCAATGCCAATTTTGCCTTCTGATTCTAAAACATCAGGGCAATTCTCTTTCATGATTTCCTGGAAGATAGCATCCAGGTTCTTTTTTTCATCGTGGCTTTCAGGGAGTCCGATAATCCTTAAATTGTCTCTCCTGGATCTGTTTTCCAAGTCAGTTGTTTTTCCTAGGAGATATTTCATATTTTCTTCTATTTTTTTCATTTTTTTGTTTTTGTTTAACTGATTCTTGAAATCTTATTGAGTCATTTACTTCTATTAGTTCAATTTTAATTTTTAAAGTATTATTTCCTTCAGTTATCTTTTTTAGCTCCTTTTGTAGCTGGCCAATTGAGTTTCTTGATTCAATGCATTCTTTTTCCATTTTGCCAGTTTTATTTTTCAGTGAATTGTTGTCTTTTTCCAATTCACCAATTTTGTTTTTCAGTGAATTGTTGTCTTTTTCCAATTCACCAATTTTGTTTTTCAGTTCACCATTTTTATTTTCCAGTGAATTGGTGATTTTTTCCAATTCACCAATTTTGTTTTTTCAGTGAATTGTTTTCTTTTTCCAATTCACCAGTCCTATTTTCCAGTTTTTGATATTTCTGTTGCCCTGATCTCAATTTATTTCCCCATTCTTCTTCTAGCTCTCTTTTGAGATTCTTAATGCAATCATTCAGGTAAGCCTTCTGAAAGGGAGACCAACTTAAGTCTGCCTTTGTGGCTTCATCTGGGATTTTTTTCATAATGTCAGGATCTGGGGACTGTTCTATTTTTTCTGCGTAAAAGCTTTCTATGGTGAGAGCTCTCTTCTGCTTCTTGCTCATGATTTAAAGTTGGGATATTGGTCAAAAGCCGAGAAAACTGCAACAATTTGTATTTGCCCTGGGGCAGTTTGCCGAGTTGACTTCTGGTCTGAGGCTGGTCAGGCTAGATTCGCACTAGGACTTCAGCTGCTCTCGATCCACCCCCTTCCAAAGGCAGATCTGCCAAAGCACCTGCCCGCAAGCAGAGCAAAGGGGCCCAGGCGTCTCCCAGGGGCTTCCTGGGTGCCCAAAATCCGCCCCTCTATTGCAGCCCTGACTTCCGCCCCGGCTGGAGTCCGATCGTGACCAGCGGCCGATTTCCCCTGAGGCTAACCTTCTCTAGAGTTCTTTCAAGGTAGATCTTTGATAGAAGTGAGTTGTAGTCCAAATGCTTGGCGGGGCCCTCACTCAGAAACCAGATGGAAGGCTTACTTTGTCTGGGTTTGAGGGAATGTCCGAGGAGTTCACAGAGAAAGCTGTCAGCAGTTCGCCATCTTGGCTCCGCCCCGAGAGCTCCACTTTTTGCAGCCCCAAAAAAGAGTGTAGGGAAAATGGTTCTAGAGATATAAACAGCCTCTTAGTGGTTATTAACATCACATTTCTATGAAGAGGACAGAACTTCAACATATGACTCAGAAACAAACTAAATATGATTTTTCTGGGAAAAATATTCTATACTAAAGAAGTTCTCAGCATCAAAATTACTAATCAAAAATACTTTAGGATTATTTATTTTTCTAAAGCACAATTTAGTATCTAATGTTATTCCCGGTCTTAGGGAAATCTCATAAGTCTTTGAACTTTCTGACCATTCTATAAATGGCAACTTCAATATTCAAAAAAAGAAAAATTATAAAGGAAGACTTCTAAATGATTTCCCATAATATATAGCTATAAAGCTAAAGGAAATTACTTGTATTACAATGTATAATTGGACTTTAAAGAAAGAAAAAATAAATTCTAATTAATATTACATCATTAAAACACATACACCCACACAAAACAACCAAGCTCCATTATCTTTTTATACGTCTTTATAATCCTACAAAGTATTTTTGGAGAAATGTTATAGGCCCTAACCATGTGTGTCATTCACTAGATTCTAATTCAGCTTCCTTCCTTCCTTCCTTGCACTGAGTCTTATGTGCATTTCTATCAAAGTAATTCAGCAGCAAAAGTGGCACCCAAAACATGCTTAGATTCCCATGTTGTCATTCAACAGGAAAGATGCTTTATATTTTTAATTGGCTGCTTAACAAGATAATTAATACATAAATTACTTTCACTAATTAATGATATTTAGGATAAACATAAATGCCTGTCTCTCATTTTATCAGCAAATATACTTCACACAGACCAAAATGGCCATGAGGAAAAACAAAACAAAATTAAAAAGCTAAGCAAACAAAATCACCAAACCATGTGTATGCCCTTAATACTCAAAATTAATTTTTTCATTGGTGACGAGGAAAAGAGTAAATGGGGTGGGGAAGGAAGGGTGCTTCAATAAGCCATGAAATTCTCATCTGACCCAATAATATATCATTAAGGGACTTGACTAATGATCTATTCCACTATTCCAAATGAAATTTAATAAAATTAATTTCTTTCCTTCCTTTATTTCCCCATCCCAAAATGGACATATACATCTTTTATTTTAGATAACATTTGTTCACTGTTATCCATCACAGAAGAAGAAAAGATTCCACAAAAGAAGTAGACATCATCTTAGATTAGCCCAACATTGCAAATGAAAGAAAGAAAGCAAGCTGAAAATTGGTAGAAGAGTTGATTTCACTCCATGTTTATGTTAATAGGGTATTTGACTTTTGAATGCTTCATAAACCTTGTTATGTTCAGTGCTATTTGAGGTCGTAAAACAGCTGGAACACTGCCAGAAGCCTTAATTGGAATCAGCTTAGCAGGGGCTGACAAGGTTTCCTAGTGTTTAGTTTCAAACTTATTATAAAAATGCAAAATTATGTGCTATTTATTTTCTATTCCTCTTTAGTACATGCCCATAAAGGTAAGACATAGCTGTGCTAGAAAATAAAAAAAAAAATTTTTTTCCTTGTATGCCTCAGGCCAGTGCTTTGAGTAGAGCAATATGGGTATTGTCTTTTCTAATTAGATATAGCCTCACTTCTGATGCAGCAGAGAATGTCAGAAGGTCTTTCCCCCATGCATCCTGATTATTGTTTATATGATTGCTCAAACAGCCAGCCCATGTTGAAGCTACTCAGCCATGGTCAAGCAGTCATCAATTCTATGAAATGCTGCTCAGATTACATATCAAAGTTCTTAATAGTGGAGTAAAATTGTTTCCCCCCATCAAATGGACATGGCTTACTGCAGGTGAAATACCACAAGCAAACTGTCAATTTTATTTCATCAATTGTCTTGATTTGAGCAACAATTTTGCTCTTTTGCTGTTTTGAGACAGGTCTGACCCAGGTAAGTCCCTCACGATTTAAATTTGATATTAAAACAAAATGGGATATTCCTAGGTCACTCAATAGTTTTTAAAAAAGGGGTTTAATTAGCCATTGGAGAAGGATATTTAAAAAATCAGTATTGAAGACATTTAGAATTGATAGTAGTACTAATTGATATTTATATTTAACTTACTATAAATGTCAGGCACTGTGCTGAGTTCTTTACAATATTATTTCATTTGATCCTTGGGAGGTTGGTGCTATTATTATCCCAATATTATACTTGGGAAAACTGAGGCAGAAAGTGGTTAAATGACTTGCCCAGGATCACACATAATAAATGCAGGAGATTAAATTTGAACTAGTTTTCCTCTATCCACTGTACCACCTACCTGACTAAGGGGAATGTTCCCATTTCCTATGATAATCAAGCACATGAGGGATCCTCCACTTCCTTGTAGTTGCCTTTTACTGAGACAATGAGAAAACAGCATCAATAATCTAAGCTTGTAGTCCCTTGAATTAATGAAGTATCCAGGAACATATCAATACCTTTTAAAGAAAAACTAGCCTAACCTTCATGAGGTTAGGGGTTAGGTATTGCTCTTACCAGACTTCCCAACTTCCAGTAAGCCCGGGAGAAATCTATTTAACGTTTAGCTTTTCAACATTTACTGTCCTTGGTGTCTCAGCTTGTCTACATGATTCATTAGAATGCAGTACTTGGCAGATCCAGGTCATGAGGTAAATATAATTATGATTACCTTACTTCTCCCTTGCCCCAAAAGGATTATTTCCTATAATTAATAAGGAAAGGATCACAAGACTAAGGACAAATTTAAATTTTCTAAATGAGAAAGTTGTCTAAGTGAAAAATGTGTCTTAAAACCCCAAATTTAAAAGACTTTTTATCTTTTTATTTTGAAGCATTTCTCTGTAAAACTATGACATGACTATTTCACTTCACATGTTTGTATCTGTAACAGTATTAAACAAATATCTATCAAATGCCTGTTTTGCATGAAGCACTGTCCTAGGTACTGAGGATATATGGATAGGCCTTATTCTCAGATCTAATGCATAAGAGAGTAGAGACAGGGAGAAGTGTTTAAATAACTAGAATGTGATAAATTAAAGTTATCTGATAAATTTGAGGATATACGAAAATGCATATAATAATATAATACATAAGGATAGCTAGGTAGTGCAGTGGATAGAGCACCAGCTCTTATGTCAGGAAGATCTGAGTTCAAATGTAGTCTCAGACACTTAACACTTCCTAGCTGTGTGACCCTGGGCAAGTCACTTAATCCCAATTGCCTCAGCAAAATAATAATAATAACATAGCATATATATTATTCACATATTTTTATTGTATTTGCATATATTTTATTTATATTTTATATTTGTTTTATAAACATATTGTCTATAATATTATTATATTATACATATTAAATATAATTATATAATATAGCAACATAGTATAGGCCAACAGTAATTGGTATGCTGTTGTATATATATAATTTCTGACAGAATCATTCAAAATGACAGAGCCTGATTTGGCCTGTGAAACTGTAGAGCTCAATTCCTACCTGCACCAGATGTGTCAAATACAGCTGATAGAGCCTACAACACTCACAAGTGTTACCTGAATCGTGTAAAAATGTAATAGGAAAATATCTTACAAAACAAATTAAAAACCATAAAAGTAAAGTATAGCTAACTTTAAAAACTAAACGCACATTTAGGCTATAGGGATCCTTATATACATGAGTTTGAAACCTTATTATATATTTTGGTTTGAAATTTCTGCCCTCCAACAATTCACTTATAGTTATGCAAAAACTGTTCTGGTTTGTTTCTGATTGTATCAACATCTTTACCATGCTCTGCCCAGTATAAACTCATCAGCAGATTAATTCATCATTAGGAAGCTCAGCATCAACTTTGGTACTCACACCTCAACATTATTCTCACTTTCTCTTATCATCTCTAATTGGACTACAGAGTAAAGCAAAAACAAAAACAAAAAAACAAACAACAACAAAATCCCAAACCTCTTCTCATAGTCTTCATTTAGAGAGGACCCAAAATGTCAGCTACCTATTCAGCAACTCCTCTGCTTAGTTTTAATTCCACCGACACTTAATCCATCAAAAATCCCTTTCCCTGCTACTTTTCCATCACTCCTCCCTGGCTTCCACTTTTTTTGTTTATTTTCTTCCCCATTAAATTGTAAGTTCCTTAAGGACAGAGACTGTATTTCCTTTCTTTTTTTTTTTTTAAATCTGTATCCCAGTGCTTAGCAGAATGCCTTGCACATAGTAATGCTGAATGAATATTATTTATGAAAGGGCAGCCTATCCTCACCAAGCAAATCTTAATTTTCCCATAGCTATTTCATTTGGAAATGCTTGCTTTTGAATTGACCCTTGAGTTGAAGAGTTGGTTTTTCTTCAATTAAAGAATAATAGAGATGGCAGAGACTTACAGGCATTCATAATCCAAATTTCTACAACATCTGCTTTGTGGTTTCCTCTTTCTTAAGCCCTCCTTTCTACCATGTCCCAGTTCTTGCTTGTTTCATTTTTATATATTCTAAGTGATCTGCATTGAGATAATTAAAAAGTTAGATCTTCTGAACTCCTTAGCAATGATATAATGAGATCTGATGACTTCCTATATTATTAATAATACTAACTTTGGCAACTTTAGGAGAAAATACAGTTTTATATTCACTGATATATAAATTTGATTGCCATAAGAGAGGCACAGTGTTCTTGGAAAATGATAGTGTCACTATACTTTTCCTATACTTTTATTTATATATTTTGACCATTTATCCATTGAATATGATCTTTGTCTTTATATTTATTTGAATCTTCTACATATCTGTATACATTAATAATCAAATACTTATCAAACGTCACTGGTATCAAAAGTTTTTCGCTTTAGGTGGGCTATTTCCTTCTTATCTTAGATGTGCTAATTTTTTTTTATAAAAAAAAGCTTTATCAGTTATATGTAATTAAAATAATCTATTTTATCTTTTTAATTGCCTCTATCTTTTGTTTGGTTAAGAATTCATTTCCTCTCCATAGCTACAAAAACTATTTTAATCTGTTTCTTTAAAAAAATTTTTATGTTATGGTCTTTAATATTCAAGTCACATACATTTTAAATTGATTGAAGAATACCATGCTAGACATTGGTCTAAGCTTAGTTTCTCTCAGATTGCTTTCCAATTTCCCAACAATACTTATAAGGTAATTTGTGTTTGGGGATTTAACAAACATTGACTTCTGATTCTTCCTGGATTCATCACAATGGAGACAGCAGTGGACAGAGTGCTGGGCCTGGGCCAGGAGTTAGGAACACCTGAGTTCAAATGATGTCACACCATCTGTGTGGCTCTGTATGTGTGACTTAACCTGTCTGCCTTTGTTTTTCTCACTATAAAATAGAAATAGTAATACCCCTAACCTCACAGATTTGTGCAGATCAATTGAGATATTTGTAAAGTGTCTGGCACAAGAGTTATTTAATAAATGCCTATTTGGTTTTTGTAAAGTCTGTTTTCTATATTTGTAAAAACCATTTCTAAATTGGTTTTATAATTTGTGGTTTTTTATTAAAGTTAATGGTTTGGCCCCAAGGATCAAATATTTTCCAACTATTAATGTTGGTTTTTTTTTTTTTTTTTTTTTGCTTTTTGCTGAGGCAATTGAGGTTAAGTGACTTGCCCAAGGTCACACAGCTAGGACGTGTTAAGTGTCTGAGACTAGATTTGAACTCAGGTCCTCCTGACTTCAGGGCTGGTATCCACTGCACCATCTAGCTGCCCCGGTTTTTTTTTTAAAGGAACATTTCATAAATAAACTTAAATAAGTACTTAGTATTCTTTGATAAATGGACTCCCAAATATTTTATGCATTTGATAATTATTTGGAAAGAGACTTCCTTTTATATTTCTTCGTCTTGGATTTTTCAATAATTACATAGAAATGCTAATGATTATCAAATCAATATCAAATTATGGCGATATCAAATAAAAAAAAACTTAAGCAAAAATGTTGAATTGAGTACAGCATTTTGTTTTAAAAAATGATTATGACCAAGTTGTAGTTCTAAGAGATGCAAGGATATTTTGATGTTAGGAAAATAATCAACATGATTATATTAGAAAAAAGTTCCAAATCACATAATTATCTTAATAGATGAACAGTCTTTACCAAAATAGCATTTCTTTTTGGCAAAAATGTATTACAAAGTATAGAAAAAAGGCTTTTTTATGGCTTTTTAATCTTTTTATCTTAGGTAGATAAAAAGCATCTACCTAAAAACTATATATGTATATATTGTATACAATATATTGTATATTATGTGAATATATATATATATATATTCATATATCTATATATTTATACACACATATGTAGATATAGATATATTCTATATATTAGAGATAGACTAGAAGCTTTTCCAATAAACACAGCAGTAAGATAAAAAATCTGGTGGCAAGGTGATGCTGTGGATAGAGAATATAAGTTACTCAGTGGACTCCTGAAGTTTTGAAGACACATCTTTCTGAATTCAAATCTGGCCTCATACAATTACTAGTGTGGGACTCTGGACAAATAATTTTGACTTGATATTCCTGAATGAGGATGTTCTGTTATATTTTTTTACTTATTGTTTCTTGTTTTGGTAATTAGCATGTATTTATCTCATAAATATTAGTTTTATAGTGTGTTTTATTTTTCTTTTGTGTGGTATTGGTTTCAAATGTTCATAAAAGTTTGATAAATACTGAAATTTTATCAAGATTAGAGATTTTATTACCTTCATTTTGTTATTTCCCTTATTGCTAAATCTATTTCCTTTTCTGAGACTAGATTCTTTAAAATCTCTGTTTAGTGTTTTTAGAATATTTTATACTTTGAATATAAACCTTTTTTCCTTTTGTGTTCTCAGTTCTTTTTATTTTTTCTGGTTTTGTTAATGATTTAATCTAGTTCATTTAAAACACATTGCTGATTTGATCTTATGTTCACTTCCTTTTAACTTGGCTGACTTCTTAATAATTTTGCTAGTCTTTTAAAAAAAGAGTTGGTTTCTTTTCATTGGAGATTTTGAATGTATGACTACATTCTGGGGATTTTGTAACATCACTAAAATAAAGGTTGTATTAAATGGCCTAGGAAGTCCCTAGTAGCTCTGGGATTCTGGATTTTAGCTTCTGAGATCATCACTGGTTGCTGTAGCTAAGTTTTGAATAAATGAGCCATATATAACAGCATATTGATTAGATCTCTGACAAAATGAAGAATAACTAAATCAGCATGACATGAGAAGGAGGAAAAAAATTCCCAAATCATGCCAACAAAAAACATTGAGAACAAAGAAAGGGAGAACTAACTGACCAGAAAATAGAAAACTAAGTTGGGCTCCTGCCACGCTATTCTGTATTTTTTCCCCTTTCAAATTACACGAAGGCCTTCTTACCAAGACCTCTGCCTGACTTTGCCATTAAAGAAATGGATTATAAAAAACCAGAAATCACTAGCCCTGAAGGTTCTATAAGAGCATTGGTCAGTGAAAGTAGTGATTGGAAAGCAAAGGCTGTTTAGCCCGAATTTATCTTCTCTAGGTCAAAAGCTTTTTGCCTCTATTCCACCTCAAATCCAGGAGGAGAAGCTATGAAACTTGCTGATATAACTGGGCCAGTGGCTTTTTACTTCAAGTACACTGCAAGGAACACTTGAAAGCAATCATCTGTGTTCCATAATTGGCTGATAAAGCTCAAAATCTTCCACAATTACAATTGTTGTTCATTCAGAATACTGAATGCAACAAAAAATAATTGTGAAATATTATGACACTAACCAGTGCAATTCTGGTAGAACATATTGTTTTTAATTAAGGGACTAGGAATTAGAAGGCAAATGCAAATTCTGGTCAGAGAAAGCCAAGGTAATCCTATACCAAGAGGACTCTGGAAAATGCATTATGGAGCAGGGAAAAATAAGGCATGGTTAGGATTTTTTGTCAATCAAACTGCCACATTGGTCTGTATTCTTCACATAGAAAAGATAACCTTGCAAGGGGAAATTCAGGGCAAATTTGAGATATAATAAATGGGGCCAATGATGTGAGATATTGACAGTAGCAGGGAACTTATTGAAATGTGAATAAAAATGCCACAATGATATCTCTAGAATTGATTGATTGATGAGATCTCTTGATTTTTAATCAGAATATCTGAGTTTGAGTTTTGCCTTGCTGCTTATTATTTGTCTAATTGAAGAAAAGGACCTTCCCTCTCTGACCCTCAGCTTCCTCATATACAAAATGAGTTTAGAATGGATAGTGTCTATTTGGTGAGTGAGGCAGGATATCATTATGCAAAGTGAATCAGCTTTGAAAGCAAGATCTGAGTTCGGATTTCATCTCTAATTTATACCAACCATGTAGCTTTAGGCAAGTTCTTTATATCCTCAGGGATCTAAGGCTTTGAAACTTTTTAAGACTACATATTGTATTTGGAGAGGGAGTTTTCTCACTTGGGAGTTTTCTATTTAGTCAGTCAATAAGCATTGATCAATTATATGCCTATGTTCTGGTCATTCTGTTAAATACTGGAAATGTAAAGAAAGGAATAAAATAATCTCTGCTCGTAAGGAGCTCACAATCTAATAAGAGAAATAGCAATAATGTGGAAATAAGATACATACAGGATGAATTGGAGAGGATCAAAAGAGACAAGGCTATTGGGAAAAGTTTCTTATACAATATAGCATTTTAGCTGGGAAGAAAAAAAGGGAAAACAGGAGTCAGAGAAGAGGAGGGAGAAAGTATCAGGTATGAAATAAAGCCAGTGAAAATGTATGAGTTATTATACAAAGTGTTGTGTGTAGAGAATAACAAGAAGTCCAATGTCACCAGGTGGCAGAGTGTATGGAAGGGAAAAAGTATAAGAGATTAAAAAGATGTGTGGAGTGGTGAACTTATGAGGGGTTTTGAACACCAAAGAATTTCATATTTGATGCTGGAGGTGACAGAAACCACTGCAGTAAGGATCTGTGTGTGTGTTTGCACACTTGCATGAGTGTACATGTAATGATCTTTATTTTTGGAATATTTTTATATTTTATGTTTTATATCTATATTTTATATTTTTATATTAGAAATGGACTCTAATAGTTAAATATTTGAGTCAGAGAGACTAATCAGTAGGCTTATTTGGTTCCACCAGTCCAGGAATAAGAGGAGAAAATAATATCTTAGAAAAGTTACAAAGATAAATTGACAGGACTTGGCAATAAATTGGATATGGAGGGGGATGCGAATAAGGAATTTAGGATTATACCTAAGTTGTACTTGAAAGTGGTGTCCTTAACAATAATAAGAGAGATAGCAAGGAGAGGTTTTGAGAGAAATATATACTTCAGTTCTGGATAGGTCGAATTTAAGATATCTGTATAACATCTATTTTGAGAAATCTAGAAGACAGTTGGTGATGCAAGATTGAAAGTCAACAGGGAGGTTAGCTCTGGATAAATAGGTTTGAGAATCATCAGCATAGAGATGACAATTGGATCCAGAGGTACTGATGAAATTACCAAATGAAATTATAGAAGAAGAAAAAAGAGAGGTTAAGACAGAGCCCTGTGGAACACTTAAGATTAGAGGAAGTAATATGTACAAATATCCAGTAAAAGCAATCAGGAAGGTAGGGAAAAAAAACTAAGAGAGACCAGTGTCTTAGATGAGAGAGAGAGAGAGAGAGAGAGAGAGAGAGAGAGAGAGAGAGAGAGAGAGAGAGAGAAGATATCAAGGAGGATAGGGTGATCAGCAAGTCCAAAAACTGAAGAAAAGTCAAGAATGATGAGGTCGAGAAAAGGCCAGTAGATTTTGAAATCAAATTATTATCAGCAATTTTGCAGGGAATGGTTTTACTTGAAAGGTGAGAGCAGAAGCCACAGTGTTGACTATTGACTATTGACTATTAACACAGTTGTTAATAAGAAAGTTGGTGGAACTGTGAACGGATCCAACCATTCTGGAGAGCAATTTGGAGCTATGCTCAAAAAGTTGTCAAACTGTGCATGCTCTTTGATCCAGCAGTGTTTCTATTGGGCCTATATCCCAAAGAGATCTTAGAGGAGGGAAAGGGACCCACATGTGCAAGAATGTTTGTGGCAGCCCTTTTTGTAGTGGCTAGAAACTGGAAACTGAAGGGATGCCCATCAATTGGAGAGTGGCTGAATAAATTATGGTATATGAATGTTATGGAATATTATTGTTCTGTAAGAAACAACCAGCAGGACGATTTCAGAGAGGCCTGGAGGGACTTGCATGAACTGATGCTGAGTGAAACGAGCAGAACCAGGAGATCATCATACACAGCAACAACAGTATTACATGATGATCAATTCTGATGGTCATGGCTCTCTGCAACAAAGAATTGTCTCAAACCAGTTCCAATTGTTCACTGAAGAAAACCATATACACCCAGAGAGAGGGAAATGAAATATGGGCCACAACGTAACATTTTCATGATCTCTATTGACATTTGCTTGCATTGTGTTGCCTTTCTCTGATTCTTTTTTTTTTTCTTGTAGATAGGATTTTTCTTGCATAACTTCTCAAGTATTTCAACATTATTAACATGTAGTGGACTTCCTGCCATCTAGGGGAGGGGAGGGGACTGGGGGTAAAATTTGTAATGGAAAGCTTTGTAAAGATCAATGCTGGGGAACTACCCATACATATGTTATACAAATAAAAAGCTTTAATAATAAAAAAAAAGAAAGTGAAAGGAAGGGAAGTGGAGGCATCTACTACAGATAACCCTCTCAAAGAATTTAACTACAAAATAAAGACGAGACCTGGGATGAAAATGGGGCTGAATGGATCAAATAAGGATTTTCTGAGGATGTGGGAAACAAAGACATGTTTATAGGCAGAAGGGATACAGCCAAGAGAAACACAGAATGAAATAAATGAAAGAGGGAGAATGATGGGGGGGGGGCAAATGAAAATAAATGAAAGAGGGAGCATGATAGAGGGGGCAATCTGCTGGACAATAAGATTGGCTTACTGGTGCATGTAGAGATGTTTTCCTTGGCCAGGAGGACCATCTCTTCACATGAGACAGTTTTGTAGGCAGAGATAGTGGATGCAGGCATCTGAATGATATGAGATTGGGGTATTGAGCAAAATGAATTACTAAATCCAGTCCTTTTCCTCATATCCAATGAACATAATAATTATGACATAATAATAGTTGTCATACTTCTCAGGGTATGAGAGCCCAGGTGAAAATGTTTTATAACATATTATGGAGACAAAAGAAGTGATGTAAGAAACATGAAAGCTAATGTGGCATATTGGTTGGCTTCTTGGAATTGTAGACAGAATGAGAAGGTCTGAAATTCATATTCTGCTTTAGATACTTTTTAGCTCTTGACTCACTAATTCACTTAACCTCTCTAAGTCTTATTTATTTGTCAATGAAATGGGTGTACTAATACTGGAAACAGCTTTCTCAAAGGATTGGTGGAAGGTTAAATGACAAAGACCTGTAAACTGCTTTGGAAACCACAAAGTAGTACATAAATGTCCATTAATACTGTTATGGTTGGATGGGATAATTGCACAGTAGATAGTTATTTAAAGCAGAAACATCAGATAACTAGATGAACATGAAAAGATGCCAGGTACCATATAGGACAGTGTGGGCCAATTAGGTAGACACTGGCTCTTCTGGCACAGGAAGCCCATATAATAATGTGATCCTGGATTTAATCTATGCATGGCTACTGCGTCTTTGAGACTGATTTAGGAATGCCAATTAGGAGATAATTATAAAAATAACGCAATTCTCCTTTGCATTGACAATCTTGGCCTATGACCCTAAAATTTCTGTAAAGATGTTCATTGGAATGAATTAATGAGTATTTATTAAGTGATTGCTATATGCCAAGAATTGTACTTAAGTGCTGGTGATACAAAGGAAGGAAAACAAAACAAAAAAGAAATAACCACAATAGCAATAGACAGTTACTGCACTTGAGTACTTTATATCTTAAAGGGTATATACAACATGTATTTCTATTCAACATGTTCAAAGATGAATTAATTTTCTTCCTCCTAAAATTTATTCCTCTTTACTTCACTATTTCAGTTAATGTCATTATTTCATATCTTTTATATTTGAAAGGTTAGGGGTATCTGCAGTCCTTCTCATATCTATATTTACCATATTTCTTTTTTTTCCCTATGTCCTCCTCTCCTCTCTATTCCCATTGGCACCACACACACACAAAACCTCAGTTACACCATCCCAAAAAATGCAGAAAAATAATCTTGCTCAGCCCCCTCCAATCCATTCTTTACAATGTGGTCTATCTTCTCTGGGTATAAATCTGGTCATGTCACTCTAATTCAGTTATCTTTGGTAATTCACTCAGCCACAAAGTAAAAGCAAAACTCATAAACCTTCAAGAACCTCCATAAGCTACCCCAAAAATACCATCTAGATCTGACCAGAAATCCCCTTTTCAAGATTCCCTACAATTGATCCATTTGAAGGTATGTATATATAAAACATGTATATACACATACGTATAAGCCACTTGTTCCTGGAAAAGGATGATTCCAATTCTTAAAATGTTTTTCTTTATATTAAGCTCATCTATCTTGGCAATTTCCATTTTAGTTTTGACTTCTGGGATCAAGCAGAAAAAAAATAATCAATGCTATTTAAATAGCTGATTGTACTGTGGTAATAAATAGGTAGATAGGTAGAAACATACATACATACATAGATGGATATAGAGTATCCAATAAGTACTAGGTACTATATAAAGAGTTGTTTCTATTCTTAAGAAACTTACATTTGACAAAATATAAAGGACTCAGAAAGGCAGGAGCGTGAGGAGAGAAGACTACCTGATTAGGGGATTGTGGCAGAGCAGACCATTATGGAGGTAAAGATGAGTCAAAAGTGGACAATTTGTAGGATAGTAGTGAATTCTTGTAATTTGGTGATTCCAGGCAGGGACTTACCCAATAACTGAGTTGTCCCCAGGGTGGAATCATCCCCAGTAGGCCAGGAACCTGTATTGGGATAGAATCAATTCAATTAAATAATATCAGGTAGTATAAGTTCTGCTCACACCCTTCCTCTTTTCTTTATCCTATATCAGGACCTAAGGGTATATAGATTATAAAAATAGGCCCTACCTTCAAGGAGCTTACATTTAGCTCACTTCTTATCCATGCTGTATATGATTAGTTCCTTTAAAAAAGTCTCATACAACAAGATTTACCTAGAGTTTTGTGTGCCTAATAAATATAGAATGGGGATACATTACTCAATAATAATTATGTGAAAAATGGGGGATTTTTATAGACTTTGAGCTTAAATATGTCAAGAGCATGACATGTCAGTAAAAGTAAAAATGATCACAGGATGCATTCACAGAAACATGGTATCCAATAATTGTGCTCTGCTCTGGTCATGTCATATCTGAATTAAGATGTTAATTTCCTATGCTTTAGGAAGAAAATGATCCAAACAGAGCTACAGTAAGCTTTTTTATTTTTTTTGGCAGTCATGAAATGATTCTTGCTGATATTTAGATGGAAGACTAGTAGCAGTAGCTACAGGATTCATTGGATAGAGGTCCAAATACCCATTGGTATAGTTCCTCTCCCCCTGCTCCCACCTTATTGTTGTTCAATAGTGTCTGACTCTTCATGATTCCACATACTATCGCACATCGATGCTATCCATGTAGTTTTCTTGGCAAAGATATTAGAATGGTTTGCTATTTCCTTTTTCAGTGAATCAAGGCAAATACAAGTTAAATCACTTACTCAGAGTCACACAGCTGAGCGTGAATTTGAACTTAGGTCTTCCTGACTCTAGTCTCCCTTCTCTAAGCACTGAAGCACCTAGCAGCCTCCATCCCCACAGCTTGCCTACACCCAGTCCCTCACATAACATTATGGTTGTTGGGGCAGGTACCACTCAAGCAAAGTGCTTTAAAGCCCAGGTCAATGATTGGCCAATCAGTATAACAGACACTTCATCCACTTGCTTTTTCTCATATGAATGACTAGGCAATATTCTAATGAGTGACTATAGATCTTGCCCAGGAGACTGCATTATTCTAGTGATTAATGCAATTGATACAAAATCATTTGCAAACAGAAGTAAAAGTGATTTTCTCTGCTCCCCCAAACCTCTAGTATCTTTCCCCCTTCAATTATTTTGTGAATAGATCCCACAAAGCACCATTATAACTGTCACATCTGTGACTTTCCTTAAAATGGGGATAATTCTTCTACTATCTATCTACACTAATTACATTTGGCAATGCATACTGTATTCCCAAACTATGTTTCTCTATTTTTTTCCTAAGGATGTATTCTTATCTTGCCTTTCTTATTCATGTAATTTGATTTCTGGATTTTAATACTCATAATGATCTAGAATTAACCTGGTAGGACCTTTATCAGCCAAAATATAAAGCATTTTTTATAAAGCTTTTTATTTACAAAACACATGTGTGACCTTTCAACATTGACCTTTGCAAAAAAACCTTGTTTTTTCCCAAGCTTTTCCTTTCCTTCCCCCCACCCCCCACCCCTAGATGACAGGT
>JAJPUD010000631.1:56183-114588 GCA_023553655.1 Myrmecobius fasciatus | reverse complement strand
AGAGAGAGAGAGAGAAGCAACTAAATAGTAATGAAGTGTGACGAATAATAGTGAAACAACTCTAGGATTATGAATTTTTGGGGAATGAGTTTATCCGAGGCGAGGGAGGTCATGATGATGAAAGAGTTGAAACTAAGCAGTTCATTATTGTCTGTGGCTGAGGTATACTTAGGATGCTGACATTAGAAATTTGAGTAGTTAATGAACGTGGAGATGATAGTGTTTGAAATGACATTATTTTGGTGACTATGTTTCAAGCTGAGAGGAAAGACTACGATTTAGGCATGAAACTCCTGAGAAAAAAGAGGGAATAATCTGATACCAGGTAGATGACAGTAATGAGGGTTTGAACGATGTCCTGAGACAGTCAAAAATAGTAAACCTCAAAAAATAGTAGTGTAAGCTAGGGTAAGGTCTAGAAATGATAGGGAGGAAAGTAGAATATTTCTACTCTTCCTGTTGCCCCAGAATTTTCCATGCTCTGAATGGAATGATATTTCTGTAAGTATAAAACACAGAAAGAATGTAAAGGAGACAAGAGAAGCAAAAAGCAATGATTCCTGCTGATTGAATGACCCTATCTAGTACCACAATATGTAGAGAAATACTCTAGGAGTCTGATATAATGAGTATGATAATATGAGTACCAGAGGAGCAGGACCAGAAACCTTTTCCTATGTTCTTTTAAGACATCAAATGAACTAGCTATTCCAGTAACACTTAGTCCCTATGGTTTATATTTAAACTTTTCAAAATGTAGTTGTAGTAAAGGATTAGGTAGTAGCATTAAACCTTCAATGAATAATTCTTCCTTGCCAGCGCTAAGGAAAAACCTCTTAGGAAAAGACTGGAAGAAAAAGTCAAGCTTTGCTTCAAAAAGGTCAAGGTACTTATAGCTTCGTCTGATGTAGATGTATTCTGTGTTCCTACATCTGAGAACTTTTGGGCACAGGTGTAATGTCTACAATACAATATTAAACCTATGGGATGTTCAGTTCTGTACAAGAAGACTTTTCATGCCATCCTCAAACCCTGAAAAAGAGAAGTCACAGTGAAATATATGTAAGCATAGTCTGAGCCATCAGTCTGTGAATCCAACTGATGGCTCTTTGGAGGAAAAATAGCTAGATCACATTACTACAGAACTTTAAAAATTATTCTTGATCAATTTCTAGCTGCTTATTGGGTAAGGAGCCCAAAGATAATTCATCACCCCCATTTTACAGGTGAAGCAACTGAAGCTCAGAGAAGTGATACCATTCATATAAGGTCACACAAGTAGGAAGGAGGTAAAGCAAGGATCTAAATACAAGTGGACTATATTTAACATGAAAATCCAGAAAGCCAAAAATTCCCTGTCCATATTAAAATTAAATTCCACTCTATCTCTGGCAGACAATAGAAAGAATATTGGACTTAGAACAGGGCCTTCGTCTCAATTTTGGCCTTGGTATTAAGTAAAGTAGATAATTGAATCTTTTGAAAACTATGTAATTTCTCCTAAAGTCATTTAATGTTAGTTAATATATTCATCCTGCCCTACTGGCTATTTCATCTCTTATCTCTAAGACTTTTATTCAACTGTCTCCCATATCTGGAATACTCTCTTTTCTTGAAGCTGTCTCTTAGTTTCCCTGGCTTCCTTTAAAACTTAGTTAAAACCCCACTTTCTGAAGGAGTCCTTTATTGGTCCACTCATTTGCTAGGGTTTTCTGTCCTCAGGTGCCCTTATGCCACTCTGTACTTAATGTATATACTTCATTTTTATGTTTTCTCATGAGAATGTGAGATCACTGATAACAGAAGCTACTTTTTTGCCTTTCTTTGTTTCCCTAGCATTTAGTCAGTAGGTAAGCAGTTATTAAGCATTTACTATATTCCAAGCAAAAAAACAAAAACAAAAACCCTAAGATATTCAAACTGGTCTCAACATTTGTTGGTAAGTAGAGGGAGAAGAAATAGGAGCAGTGTCAGATGTTATATTCTTGGACTCAAAGAACACTGCAGATTGGCACTGTAGCCATGATATTAAAATACTTGTTTGTTGGGAGGAAAGTTATAGCAAATCTGACCAGCATTCTAAAAAAGCAGAAACATAATCTTGTTGACAAAGGTCTGAATAGTCAAAGCTATGGTTTTTCCAATAACAATGGATGACTTTGAAGGTTGGACTATAAGGAAAGCTGAGTACCACAGAACTGACACTTTTTTTTTTGGAAGGTTAAACAATGAAACTAAAGTTTATTAATTTATTTTTTATTTATTTTTATTTTTTATATTAAAACTTTCTATTTGCAAAACATGTGTATGGGTAATTCTACAACATTAACCCTTACAAAGCTTTCTGTTACAAAATTTGCCCCCCTACTTCCCACCCCTCCCCTAGATGGCAGGATATCCACTACATGTTAATTATGTTAAAATACTTGACAAATTGAATATATGTATACATATTTCCACACATCATTTTTTGTGCAAGAAAAATCGTATCTACAAGAAAGAAGAATCAGAAAAATGAAACACACTGCAAGCAAACATCAATAGAGAGTATGAAAATGTTATGTTGTGGTCCACATTTCACATCCCTCTCTCTGGGTGTATATGGCTTTCTTCACTGAACAACTGGAACTGGTTTGAAACATTTCATTGTTGCAGAGAGCCATGTTCATCAGAATTGATCATCATACAGTATTGTTGTTGCCGTGAATAATGATCTCCTGGTTCTGCTTATTTTGCTCAGCATCAGTTCATGCAGGTCTCTCCAGGCCTCTCTGAAATTATCCTGCTGATCATTTCTCACAGAACAATAATATTCCATAACATTCATATAGCATAATTTAGAACTGACACTTTCAAATTGTGGCACTAGAGAAGTTTCTTGGACAGAAAGCAGGCCAAAATAATACTTAAATTAATTCAGATTATCAACTGGAAGGTTAAATATTGAAGCTAAAGCTTATATACGTTGGTCATATAACAGAAGACAGTACTCATTGGGAAAAAAAAAAAAAAAAAAAAAAGATGGCGGCATAGGAAATGGGTTGATAGTGTCCCAGAAGTCATGGACATGAACTTAGAGAAATTAAAGGAGATAGTGGATGGTAGAAGGTACTGGTGTGCTATGGCCGCTGGGGTCATGAAGAGTCAGATATAACTGAATGATGAAACAACAAAAAATATTCCACACCTTTTATTAAGCTTTGAGGATACAAAGAAAGGTAAATATAATTCCTGGGCTCAGGGAGTTTATATTTCAATAGGAAAGATGACAAGTAAATAAATAGATATGAAAAAGATAGATACAGAGCAAATGAAATATAATCTTATAGGTGAAGAACATAGCACTTGGGGGGAAATATGGGGATAGATTAGGAAGTCTCAGAGAAGGAAGTGTTTGAATTGCATCTTAAAAGGAAACAGGAAAACTAAAGGAGGGGAGAGGAGTATAGCATATTAAGTGTGGGAGTTAGGAGACTGAGTTCTGTGTGAGAAGAACTACCCGAAAATAGCTGGTTTATAGAGTTCCTGAAGAGAATAAAATGTGAAAGACAGAAAAGGTAAGAAGGGATCACACTATAAAGACCTTGAAATGGTAAACAGAAAATACACATTTGCTGCATTAGATGTCATAGGGAATCATTCAAATTTATTGAGTAGTTTGTGATATGGAAACAATTAAACTTTAGAAAAATCACTATGTGAATGTAGAGGAGACATTAATGAAAGTAGAAATGACAAGTTTCAGAAATGGATTAGACATGTGGGTTGGACAAGAGATAGCTGTCATATGGCTGTGAATCTAGGTGTCTAAGAGGATATTAGTACAGAAACAGGGAACTTTAGCCTTGGACATTTAAGAGTTTATGATGCTTTAAAGGACATCCAGTTAAAGGTATTTAAATAGCAGTTAGTGATTCATTACTGCAGCTGACGGGATATCTTATGACTGTAAACATAGATCCGGCAGTCATTTGCATAGAGATGATAATTGAAGCCATGTGAGCTGGTAAGATGAAGTGAAATAATATAAAGGGAAAAGAGAAGAATGCTCAGGATTGAGTCTTGAGAGACCCTCAAGGTTAATAATCGTGAACTCTATTAGGTCAAATATTGTTTCAATTTTGCCTTTCTTTTCCCAGCACCCATCAAAGGGCTTTGAATGTAGTAGGCATTTAATAATGGTTTATTGAATTAAGTAGATTTATTACAGTCAAGACCTTCTGATATTATTTGTGAATAGTATGTACAATATGTGTACATGTGTGTGTATATATATAAGTATCTATATAACATAGATGAATATATTTCTATACAATCAGTCTTTTCACATTTAAAATTAAGAGGCCTTCATAATTAGTTAGTTCTCTTTTCAAGTTTCCAGAACTCAAGTTCTAAAACTCCCATGTTCCTAAGCAAAAACTAAACAATTTTCCAATTGGCATCTGCTCTTAACAGAGAACAGTCTGCCATAATCATGAATTTATGCTTTAAAGGGGAGGTTTAAAGCCAAAGCTAGAAAGCCAAAATTTCCTTTTCATGTATATGAGTTTATTATTTTTAAATAAAGAATAAAGAAAAGAAATAGAGAATTTTTTAATTGAATGGATTTTTTCCATTGTTTCCAAATGGAAAGTTACTCAGTATCCTTCTAGTTGTCAGCTGCCATTCATGTTTGGGGGAAAATGATAAATGTCAGTGAAATCTTATTCCTTTGTGATTTTCTTTGTCTGGTCTACCTTAGTACCTTGTAAAATAGAGAAGGCTGCACTTTATCAAGAAAAAAAAAAACTTTACAGAAGTTTCAGATGCTTGCTTCTTCATCTGAAAAAAAAAAGATTCATTAAGCAAAAAAAGAAAAAGTAGTAAAAGGGGGAAGAGGACAATTCATAATTGGATGAGAATGAGGTGGTTTGGTAAGGGCTAATGAGTCCTTAAAATTTATTGTTGCTGAAAGTAAAAATTCTCCTCCCCCAGCTCCACTCCCACTCCCACTCTCCCACTCCCTGCAAAAAGAGAGATGTGGTAGCACAGATGGAGATTGAAAAATCAGCAAAGAAGCCCTCCTGGGCTCACTTGGAAAAGCTGCTGAACTCCTGGATGCTTACCTATTGAGCACAGGAGGATGAGAAAAGCACCAGCTGCCAATATTTGTATGTCTCAACACTGATGAGTTGGTTATTGTTTTTCATTTGGGGAGATTTTTTTGTTTGTTTTTTTTTTTCCTGAGTGACAGACCAATCCCACAAAAGTGGTAAATATTGAGAAAGGTTGGTGAGCATGATTGTCCAGAATGAAAGTGAGGCAAAACAGTGTAATTTCTGTGCTGTTTTCCCTGGAGATTTCCCACTGTCATCCCTTTTACTTTTCTCCCTGCATCTCCCTCCAATTTAATCAGGTTCTCAGTGGATTCATTAACTTGAAGAGTTCCCAGAAAACATGGTGATCTGATAAGTTTTTTCAGGCTCTGAATTGCATGTAGGACTTTATTTTAGTGAAGGATAAGAGGGCTACCATTTAAAACGCACCATTCTAATTCTTATTCTAAAAAAATGCTGAATGAAACTAAAGATCCTGCTAATTGACTTCTCCATTTTTTTTTTTTTTTAAGACTTATCTTCACTTAAGCCAGACCTAATTCTACTTTCTTGTCAACTCCATACTACTTCCATATCATTCCCCTGCCCTTCTGGGATCCTCATTAATGCTTTTATTTCATTAGAATATAAGTTTCTTGAGTTGAGGAACTGTTTTATTTGCTCATATTTGTATTCCTGGTGCCTAATACATAGCCTATGTAAAACTGAGGCAGTTAATGATTTTTATTAACTAACTTGATTTGCTTGAGCTCCAATACTATTCCAAGGAGACCAGACTGTCCTAGGACTCAGAAGCAGGAGATAGACTGGGTGTTCCTTAAGCTGGGCACGTCAGAAATTCCTTGTAGTTTTTTCATGCTGACCCAGAAACTCCCCCTGATACACCACAGAACCAACTCAATGGCTCATGTTGACTACCCAGCCCTGTGGTCGAACCTCAAAGGCCACAATATGCCTTCTAAAAAACAGCTCAGCCCAGAGATAACCTGATATTCTACATAGATAACGCTGGGATGACCTATCTGTAATCAGATCAATCCACCAGACAATTACTCCCACCCTGATGATATCTTTACAACCCCTGATGCCTCTGATCATCCTCAATTCATTTCTGTGTTCCTATGTCTACATGTCTGCTTTCTTTGGAGGAATAAAACCACAGATCCAACCTAACTCTGTCTTTCTTAGACCAAAAGTCTGGAAAAGGTTGACATCTGACGCATAATAAGCACTTATATTTCCTTAGAACTATTCAGTTCTGATGGACATCAGACCAAACTCTTCTGACTCCTCACCCCCTTGCCTTTAGCTTTTTGCCAAGGTCAGATACTATTCAACTTTTCTTTTCAAATAGCTTTAATTTCTTAAAGTAAATCTGGAGACTGGTGTCTCCAGTACTACTTGTCTACTCCCCAGTGTGATAGCTAACCTCTGTTATATAAGATATATATCTATCCATTCATCTCTCTCTCTCCCTCTCTTACTCCCTCTTTCTCAATCTCTCTTTATTTTTCTGTCTCTCTCTCTGTCTCTCCAAAATATTTCCAGCTGGGAGAACATTGCCAAAAAGGAAAAAAAAAGGGAAATGGGTAGAAGAATTATTATTTTTTTAATCCTAATCCTTTGGAAAGCTGGTTGACTTATCTTATGACTCACAAAGAGAATCAGTTTTGGGGAAAATTGCTTTGTACCTCAAGCCTTGTGGAATTTAGAATCTGATTTCAAATTCTGAATTAGGCATTTAACTCTCTTTTACATGTCAGGAAACTGAGACAGCCTAAGTATAAATGATTTGGCCAGGAACAAACAGCTAAGTTTGTAAGAGATGATAAGATCAGAGTATGACCATCTTTATCTGTAACTGAGAGAGTGGAGAAGTAGCTATGGGTAAATGAGTAGATAAGAAAGTAAAAGGTTAGGGTATTTGAAGGAGGGACAATAAAATGAAGGCAGGCAAAAATGCATATATCAAACTCATCAAGGAAAGAAGGAAAATGACCTGGGGAAGTTATACACAAGAGCTACCAATATTTTGATTAAGTGGTATATATGTATGGCACGAACCTTAAAGAAGGAGAGGTTACTGAGTGATGGAGAGTATCCCAATTCCCCCTACTCAACCAGTGAGCGGAGTGTGAAGGTGTGGCCAGCCTGGAAAGCTGTGTTATTTAGGCAAAGCCAAAGGAGATAGAAGGAGTGAGAGGGGAAAAGATAAAGGATGAAAGGAAGTTTGTTCCCTGAACAATGGGCATTCCCTGGGATACCTTGGAAGGGTTGGATAATTAATGTTTGGTTGAAACTTTGGAGTGGAAAGGTTGAAGTGGAATCAGGATGTGGAAGGTGGGAAAACTTGAGGCAATAATTTTAACCTACCTTCTTTCAAAGGAATTTATTGAAAGGAGGACTATTTTAAACTCCTTTTGAAAAGGAAAAAATATTGAAAATGGAAATGAAGCAGGCTAATGTGCAAACAGAAGGGACTGTTCTACAATTTGACCAATGCTCCCTGCTAACATGTATGTGCTAATGAGCCATCTGAGGAGTACTGAGTCCTTGATGCTGTTACCAAATGGGCTTGAAAGCAGGTTGGCTGACCCTTGCAAATGAGTTTCACTTGCTTTTTTCATATGGATAGAAACTGTCATGGGGAAGCTCAGAACTTATTTCTTTAAACTGGCACTGCCTGTCATCTCAGCTGGCCTTGAATAACTCTCCATGCTTTATGTATCAAGTAATGTTTTTCCCTCCTCTTATTTTACAGAACTTTGTAGAAGACCTTTTTTATTTCCTTAGAAATATTCAGCTCTGATGGACACCAGACCAAACTCTTCTGACTCCTCACCCCCTTGCCTTTAGCTCTCTGCCAAGGTCAGATACTATTCAACTTTTCTTTTCAAATAGCTTTAATTTCTTAAGGTAAGTCTGGAGACTGGTTTCTCCAGTACTACGTGTCTACTTCCCAGTGTGATAGCTAACCTCCAAGTCTGCAGGCCACCAGAGATGGGGAGAGAGAAACAATAGCTCATTCAAATCCAAGACATAGAAATGCAAAAAGAAGGACACACTCCTGACATAAGGCACCAGGCTATGGGGAAGCAGGTGACTGGGATGCAGAAGCCATTGACAGGAACAATCATTCTTTTTCCCTAGCCAGGAGCCTGGTATAATTCAATATTCCCCTCTGACAGTTTTCTCTCAATGGAACATCTAGGCTGTCACAGTAGGAGGTACTTAAAGTTAGGGGCTGTGCAACATTAGCTCCAAGGGCATTGATAGAACAGACAATGAATACATTGCTTGCACTCTACATGCTTGCTATTATACCTAGTTTTTGGAGGGCATCACCCTAATGGGAAATGGCATTTTCTTTGAAATCTAATGAAAGCCCTTTTTAAGATGATATGATCTGGTATCTCAAAAAATATCCACTTTTGAACATTCTGAGTCATAACTATAAGGAGATCATACTACCTGGAAGAAGAGAGAAGAAAATTGATATTTTCAAACACAAGGACCAATAATTACAGTGATTTTCTATTCCCTAGATCTCTGATTGCCAATATTTTCTGATAGCTTCAAATGTCATTTTATAGCTTTAGATATAGCCTAGTGGCTGCTGTTGAACATTCCAGTAAGTATTGACTATTTATCTTCGAATAGCTGACAGTGTTATAGTTTTATTCAAATGGGAGCAAACAGGAGCCTTTTTATATTGCCTTTCTAGAGAGAGATGAATATTGCATGCAAACAGAGTGAAATGTGCACTAGAGAGATTATTGTATCCACCATGGAATAAAGTACAAACGGTTTTCTTCCTTGGGCAGGTCTCCTGCATAAAATACAAAAGCAATTAAACTTTGGAGGTATTCATAATCCTCAGAGACTCAGGAGAAAATTGGAGAAGGCATCACTGACTAGAAAGAGAAGAGGGAGAAGTAATAGAGACTGGAGTGGGGGAAAAAAGAACATTGAAGGCTATATACTGCCCTCAATCACTTTGAGAGAGTCATGTATGACCTCAAACTCAAATTGAGGGCATCTCCAACTTTACAATTCTCCAGTCAGCTTGTCTGAGTGACCCCATCCCATTCCACAGTCAAGTGAACTCCCTGTATGCATTCTTTTCCTGTCTCTTTGCTTGGTTGGTCTCTTATCAAAATGAAGAAACCCTTCCTCTCACTTTCTCCCTACTCTGAAGGTTTAGTTCTAAATATGGACCTATTCTCTGGGGAATGACTGACCTTTCTTTACCAAACTGCTACAATTCAGCTCTTAGCGATCTTAAGTATTTCTTTTCTAAATGATATTGTTTGAGGTTAGTGGTCATGTTCCCTGCAATGACAATTGATAAGTTTTAAAACCGAAAGAAATCTTAGTGATCATGTTTCAATCTCATGATTTTGTGGTGCAGGAAGAGGTCTTGGAGAAATAAAATGACTTTACCAAAGATTAAACTCATTTCCTTTTACTCAAAATTGAGTTCTCTTCCCACAATTGTTGTTGGGAATTGTTGTGTTGTTCCCACAGTACTACCATTACTATTACTAATATTGTTATTAAGAAATTATTTTACATCATTGTATCATATTCTTGTTTCACTATCTATGCTTCTAATTTCTGGCCTTTTTCCACACTATCTCTTATCTTTGCCCTTTCTTAACAGGGAATATACGAAGCCAAAAAGAACTAAAACCTTCCCTGCAGCCCTTTGGAGTGTTTTGTATAAAATTAGCTTAACCCCCAGGTGTGATTTGAAAAAGAGATTGACTTCTCTTTAGCAAATCCTGAAAATCCTTCAATTTAGAGACAAGCTTACATACAGTGGGGGTAGTCTTTGGGTTTGTTCTTTCTTTTCCTCACAATTGCCAATCCATTTTTAGGATAAATTTGCATGAGAACAGAATATCTATTTATCTAGAGTTCATCTACTCATTTTGTTTATTACCCGAGGAAACCTTAATCCTCTACCGGTGACAACATAATCATTTCCACAGCTACCAATTGTGATGTAAAAAGCAAGGATTAGGGCTTCAGGTGGGACTAAGCAGCCTGGGGCTAGTGAACTCTTTTGGAATAAAGAGAGAATTTACATACAAATCTCCTTAATAGTGGTGAGGGGGATGGGCTTGGGACCTACAGAATTGACAGGGAAAAAAATAACATTGTTTTAAAATAGATTTGAAAACACATTTTTTTTTCTAGAAATTCATCTAGTTTTCCCCTACAGCTGCTGGTAATTTAGCTCCATAGTGTATCAAATTTGTTTGCATCCAGATTCAGAGTACCTAATATAACAAGTAAAAAAAAATAGATTAAAAAAGTAATATTAGATTTAAGGTGCATATGCATTTGTAGATAGGTAGAAAGATAGGGTCATGACTGAAGAAGCAGCATATTGTTGTTTTTTGTTTTTGTTTTTAAGGAGAGCTGCATTAATAGTAAGAAGACCTGAATTCATATGTCAGTTTATACTTGTGTAATAATTTCTCTGGGAAATGACATACTCTGTAAATCAGTTTCTTGCTCTGTATAATGAATATGTGACCTGATAGCAAACAGAAATTAGAAATTTATATAGATTATGATATATCAGAAAATACATAAAATGAATTAACTTATTGATAGGGTGAATAATTGTCCAATAAAAGGCCATGTCCCTGCCAGTGACCAGTGTCTAGATGAATGATAGCAGGGGATTGACAAAGTTATCTTGCCCCTAAGTGAGTTTCAGTGGGTCCCAGTTGAATTCTGGATGCTCCTTGAAGTATCTGGGAGGAGGACGGATAAGATCATTTCAGCTTTAAGTGGGCCTTTTGTTCTCAAGCAGGCCTTTTGTTCTTTCCATTGAAAAAATTACCCCACAGTAATGTATCCAATCAGAAAGCCAAGTTTGGATGCTAATCCTCGGGGTTATTTTTTCTCCTATAAAAGAGTCTACCTGTACTACTCTTTCTTGCTAACTCTTTTTAGGGTCAGCCTCCCAGTTAATGGTGTATTCCTCTGCTAAACTCATTGTTGGGAATTTAGCCTACCTTATGTCTTGGGAGCTGTTTTAGGAACCACTCTCCTTATGGCAGTAAATTCTCTAGGGACTTTGCCTGCTTTATGGTATCTTTCTCCTTGTTATAGTATCTTTTAGGGGGATAATGTCTTTTAAGGTTAGGTTACTAATCAACAATGTAATCCCCTCCAACTTCTTTAGGAATTTAGCTTGTCTGATGGTGTTGCTAGTTCTCCAAGAATTTAACTATGTCTAATAGTATCTTCCTCTTCCTAATGATAAGTTTTACTAGGGAACTTAGCCCAAAACTTTCCTGTTGTTAATGACTGAAAATCTCTTTTGGAAGTTGACTTGCTGTCAATAGCTTAATAATAAATTAATATTTATTACTATAATTACAATCATTTCAATTATTAAATAATAAAATCTTTGCCTCTTTTTTTTTTTGAAATGGTCTAAGCCTACACATTTTTTGAGACACATTGCTCCAAACCCTAATACATTTTGGGAGGTTAGCATTTCTGCAAACCCCTACCCTATTACCACCCTTTGGGTGCTTAATGTCTCAACCAAAAAAGATTTGAAGATCTTAACCAAGAATAAATTATCCACAGTTTCTAGAAAGGAAAACTGAACAATACTATGATCAAAGCACTGACTTGTCTATATAGTGGCTTCTTTCTGAATTTTCTCTCTCTCAAATAATCTCCCTTACGTAAGGACATGTATCTTTTTTTGAACTCAGAACCTAGAAGAACTAGGATCTCTCCTTTCCAAACTTTTGCCTATGTCCCTCTTGTGTAGTACCCCAAAAACAAGTTATCATTTTCCATCAATGAGGAAAGCCTTATGCAAAACACCTTGAGCATTAGGTTACACCATCATTCAGTGTTTTGGTAAACTCCAGTTTTTGTCAGCTAAAATTTTATAAATATGGAATTATGCCTTACTCAAGTCATTGATAAAAATGTTAAGAAGTTGAGAGTTCAACACAGATCCCTCGGTCATTTCACTGAAACTTTCTTTTAAGTTTCCATAAAATAATTAATTACTATTCTTTTTATCTGATCATTCAACCAATTCCAAATCAACTTAATTATATCACTTTCTTGACCTAATCTCTGTCTTTTTTTCTGCAACAAGGTAAAATAATTTGTTAAATACTTAATGAAAATCTAAGTAAATTACATTTATATCATTACCTTGATGTAGATATCTAGGAAGTCTGTCATAAAAGTATGATAAGACCTATTCTTGATGAAGTCAGTTTGGTTATTTGAAATCATTGCTCTTTTTTCTACCTTTTGAACACTTATGCTCTTAATTATTATGTGTTACAAAGTTTTCCCTGAAATTTTGTCAAACTTACTGGTCTATTATTTTCATTTCCTATTTTATTCTCTTTTTGGAAAGTTAGAAGGACATCTGTCCTTCTGCAAAACTATAGCACATATATAATCCCCCATTATGTTTTAAAGAAAACTGAGAAGGTTGCTAAGAAATTATATCTATCAGTACTTTCAATACCAAAAGATGTAGTTCATTTGAGTGTTTAAAATATAATTCAAGGACAACTTTTTCTGTTTTAATAATTTCCATCTTTTAAACTCTCTGATTATTATTATTATTATTATTCCCCCTTGATCATTCCCCCTTGAAGGATTCCTTGAAATTATAATTTTGAAGTTTTGCAACAATGTTCCTTAGGGTTTTCTTTAGGGGATCTCTTGCTGGAAGTGCTCAACGGACTCTTTCAATGACCACTTCCCTGCCTGGTTCTAGTTTATCAAGACAATTTTCCTTGATGATATCTTGAAAAATGCTATCTAGGCTTTTTTTTTTTTTTGGTCATGGCCTTCAGGTAGACCAATAATTTTTAAATAGTCTTTTCTGGATTTATTTTCCAGGTTGACTGTTTCTCCAATGAGACATTTTACATTTTCTTCTATTTTTTCATTCTTTTTAGTTTGTTTGACTGATTCTTGATGTCTCATTGAGTTGTTAGCTTCAATTTGCACTATTTTGGTTTTTAATGTGTGATTTTCTTTAATTGGCTTTTATATCTCCTTTTCCATTTGATTAATTCTATTTTCAAGGTGTTTTCTGACGTGTATTTTCTTTTTTTTTGCATTTGGCCAATTGTATTTTTTAAGGAATTGTTTTTTTTTTTTCAGTCAATTTTTCCTTCCTTTTCTAAGCTGTTTACTATCATTCACATACTTCTTGTTTCTTTTCTCATTTTTTCTTTGTTTTCTCTTATTTGTCTTTTAAAACTTTTTATGAGCACTTCCAAGAAACCCAATGGGCTTGAGATCAATTCATATCACTCTTTAAGATCTTTTCTGTGGATATTTTGTCCTTGTTTGAGTTGGTGTTTTGGTCTTCCCTGTCACCATAATAGCTTTCTATGGTTGAGGTTCTTTTCTGTTTCTTGTTCATTTTCTTTCTTTCTCTTTTTGTATTTCCCCTTTTGTGGTCAATTTTTATTCTTGGGATAAATAGGGTGCTGTCACAGGTTTTTGCAACTTTGAACTTTGATTCTGAGCATAGGGGGTGTTTGCAGGGAGTTTGCCTGCTCTTTCCAGGAAACACCTGGTTTCCCAAAATTTGCCTTCTGAGTTGGGACTGGAGGCTGCCCCTCTGGTCTGCACAGTAACTGAGCCAGGATAGAGGGTTTCAGTTGCTGATCTGATGCAATTAAGAAGTTCTTACTGTCTTTCCCAAAGTCTCTGTGACCTGGGCTGAACACCCTTTTCACCCCAGTGAGATTGACCTTTCTTGAAGTTTGTCCAGCCTGTCTTGAGCTAGAAAATGGTTTCATTCCATCAGACTCTGTTCAGAGCTTGGTTTCATATGGTTTTGGAGGGAAACTGGGAAAACTCAAGCAGCTTCCTGACTTCACTCTACTGTCTTGACTCTAAGACTAGAAGTCCTTCTTGAAGGATTAAATAGCAACAACACAAAAATTGATCACCCCTGCTTTTCTTCCTTGAGTATTGTAATCATTTTAACTATATCACGAAATAGGCTTATTCTTTCTTTTTCTTCTTTTTTACAATATGGGGGAAAAAATCCATCTTTGCCACATCAAGCAATCAATCAATAAACATTTATTGCCTTTTATGTATCAGTAAATGTAATAAGTTGTAGGGATACAACTGCCTTCAATTTGTTTACAAATTAATGAGAGAGAGTACAAGCAAATAAATATATACATAGCAAGCTAAATACTGGGTATAGTAAAACAAGGAAGACTAGAATTAAAAGTGGTTAAGAAAAGCTTCAGTAAAAGAGATTTTAGTTGAGACTTAAAGGAAACTAGAAATTTCAGTAGATAGAGTACAGAGGGGAAAGTTGAAGACATGAGGGAAAATCAGAGAAAATGCATACAGGAGATGGAACGTCTCATCTATTTGTAGGTCAGTGTTACTGGATTAAAGATTAGTGATGTAGATACATATAAAAAGACTGGAAAAGTAAGCTGCATCTCAGTTATAAAGGGCTTTGAATGGCAAACATAACATGTTTTATTTGATCCTGGAAGAAATAGACACTGAGGGACAGTTAGATAGCATAACGGATAGAGCACTAGCCCTGAAGTCAGGAGGACCTGAGTTCAAATTTGACCTCAGACACAACACTTCCTAGCTGCGACTTAACCCCAATTGCCTCAGGAAAAAGAAAGAAAGAACGAAATAGCCCCTGGAGTTTATTGAGTAGGGATGGTAGGTGACATACCTCCCTTTCTGATTCTCTCCCCAAACTTTTTATCTAATCCAACTATTCTTTCTTCTTAGGCTGTCTATAACATATACCAATGACAATATTACTTCTGTTTTTGCCTATACTTATTTTTACTTAAGTATTTTCTGCCAGGTTTTCTCATTTTGATATAAGCAAAAGGTTCAGTGAAATTATTATGTGGATTCATAAGATTCTACAAAGAACATAGATCGAAAGTAGGTAAATACATTGATGTCTCATCATGAACCATGGCTGTGTGTCAATCTGTAATTCAGTCTTAAAAAAAAAAAAAGACTTGGCTGCAATATTATTGAGGGATACCTAAAAATCACCTATGGTTCATCACAACCTTTCATATTTCAGGTAAAAAGGATAATGATTTTTTTTTAATTTGCATATAGAATCCTTTCCATCTCCAAGATAATTTTTCTTGTCCTATTGGAATTTTTCATGTTTTTTTCCTAGCTTTCAATATGCATATTCCTAAACTCTGTTGAAAAGAAACAGACTATAAACTCTCCCAGTTAATATAATTACTAAAAATAGTACAATATGATATATATTATGATATATAATAAATCTATGTCAATGATCCATAGAAATAATTTTTTATTGAACTGATTCAAACAAGTTCTATCATAAGAAAAATACTGTACAATGAATGCTTTGTGGTATCCATGTGGTACAGTGAATAGAGAGCTGGGACAGGAAGATGTAAGTTCAAATATGGCCTTTAAAACTTCCTAAATATATGGTCCTGGGCAAGTTACTCATATATAAATTGAGGATATTAATGGCATCTGGTGGCTCAGTGGATAAAACAAGAAGGACCTGAGTTCAAATGTAACCTCAGGGACTTACTTGCTGTATGACCCTAGGAAAATTAGTTAATTCTATTTGCCTCAATTTCTTATCTATTCAATGAGCTGGAAAAGGAAAGGGCTAACCAGTATCTTTGTCAAGAAAACCCAAATGGGAGTTCTCGAGAGGGGGCAGAGCCAAGATGGCGGAGTGAAAACGTGACTCTCTGTGTCTCCTCCGATCTTCTCTCAAATCAACAATAAAGTAAGCCTCTGAACTGATCTTCAAGTAAACGAATTCAGAAATACTTGGATACTGCTTGCTGATATCTCTGAAGAACTTCACATCAGGTTTGTCTAACTTGGACAGAGGGATAAAGAGTGGTGTAGGCCGGAAGTGAGAGCTCATTGTGGCAAAAACGCCAAACTCCAAACTCCAAACACCTGGAGTTTATCTGAGGTACTCGAGACACTCTGCCCGGATTGGGGGCAGGTGTTCTGGCAGACTTGCCTTGTTTAAAGAGTAATTCGGACTTAGTCCTAGCCCCCACCGGCATCAAAACTATTTGGTACTGGCTAAGAAATAGAGCAGTTGATCAGTGGCACAGGATAGGTTATCAGGACAATCTAGGCAATAACCTTAACAATTTAGTGTTTGATAAACCCAAAGACCCCAGCTTTTGGGATAAGTACTCACTATTTGGCAAAAACTGCTGGGAAAATTGGAAACTAGTGTGGAAGAAATTAGGGCTTGACCCATACCTAACACCACATACCAAGATAAGATCTAAATGGGTTCATGATCTAGATATAAAGAGTGATTTTGTAAGCAAGTTAGAGGAACGTAATATAGTTTATCTCTTAGACCTGTGGAGATGGAATAAATTTATGTCCAAAGAAGACCTGGAACTCCTAATTGAACACCAGATGGATAATTTTGATTATATTAAGTTAAAAAGTTTCTGTACAAACAAAACAAGATGCAGACAAGATTAGGAGGGAAGCATCAAATTGGGAAATCATCTTTACATTTAATGGTTCTGATAAAGGCCTCATTTCTAAAATATATAGAGAATTGTCTCATATATATAAGAATTCAAGCCACTCTTCAATAGATAAGTGGTCAAGGGATATGAACAGACAATTTTCAGATGATGAAATTAAAACCATCTCTAGTCATATGAAAAGTTGCTCCAAATCACTATTGATCAGAGAAATGCAAATTAAGACAACTCTGAGGTACCACTACACACCTGTCAGATTGGCTAAAATGACAGGAAAAGATAACGATCAATGTTGGAGGGGATGTGGGAAAACTGGGACACTAATACATTGTTAGTGGAACTGTGAACGGATCCAACCATTCTGGAGAGCAATTTGGAGCTATGCTCAAAAAGTTATCAAACTGTGCATACCCTTTGACCCAGCAGTGTTTCTGCTGGGCCTATATCCCAAAGAGATCTTAGAGGAGGGAAAGGGACCCACCTGTGCAAGAATGTTTGTGGTTGCCCTTTTTGTAGTGGCTAGAAACTGGAAACTGAAGGGATGCCCATCAATTGGAGAGTGGCTGAATAAATTATGGTATATGAATGTTACGGAATATTATTGCTCTGTAAGAAATGACCAGCAGGATGATTTCAGAGAGGCCTGGACAGAATTGCATGAACTGATGCTGAGTGAAACAAGCAGAACCAGGAGATCATCATACACAGCAACAACAGTATTACATGATGATCAGTTCTGATGGACATGGCTCTCTGCAACAAAGAAATGTCTCAAACCAGTTCCAATTGTTCACTGAAGAAAACCATATACACCCAGAGAGAGGGATATGAAATATGGACCCACAATGTAACATTTTCATGATCTCTATTGATATTTGCTTGCATTGTGTTGCCTTTCTCTGATTTTCTTTTTTTTTTTTCTTGTAGATAGGATTTTTCTTGCATAACTTGTCAAGTATTTCAACATTATTAACATGTAGTAGACTTCCTGCCATCTAGGGGAGGGATGGGGACTGGGGGTAAAATTTGTAATTGAAAGCTTTGTAAAGATCAATGCTGGGGAACTACCCATTCATATGTTATACAAATAAAAAGCTTTAATTAAAGAAAATAATAAAAAAAAAAAAGAAAACCCAAATGGGCTCATGAAGAGTTAGACAGGACTCAACTACAACAATTGCATCTATATCCCAGGATTGTTATAAGGATAAAATGAGATAACATTTGCAAAGCAAATTTGTAAATTTGCAAATCTTAAATCCCTATATAAATGCTAATTATCATTTTTGGAGGGTTTGGACGGGAGGGGTAGAGTATATTACAATTATCCCCTATAACAAAATAACTCCATTGTATTGTCTATATTAAAGAAGACAGACCAGTGCATCTTTCTCAGTCTCCAACTCCATCCTTATTTCTTATAGCATCAGACTAGGAATTTGAACATTTTTTCCAATTATTTGAATAATTACATTTTCCTTTTTGCTGATATTTTTATTTTAAATTGGGGAAAAGAATTGTGTCTTTTGGGAGTGCTAGTCCATATCAAATTCATAGAATCAGAAATCTAGAGTCACAAGGAACTTCTGAACCTAACCACTGTGGAACAGAGACAGTTTTACTAACCGTCTTCATTTGTTCAAGCTTTTCTGCTATCCTGAAGAAGCCAGACTGCCAAGTAATTAAGCAAGTAGGCCTAGTATTAGCCAAGTAAGGAGGCAAACTGAGCATTCCTTAAGCTAGACATGTCATGAGAGGAGCCCAGCCCAATGAACAAACCTGATAAAGCTGTGATATGTCTTCTAATAAATAAGTAAGCTCAGGAGGACAATGGCCGAAACTGGTAAGAAAACTATGTGATTACTGCTCACCACTCCCTAATTTGTGCTTTTTGTCTTTAAAACTCCTGATACCTATGCCCTGAGTGCAGTTCTAACTGTGCTCTTATGCATGTCTGCCTCCTTAGGAGTAACAAATCCATGGATATAACATTTTTTTTTTTTTAGATTGAACTTTGGAGAAAGGTTAATACTATTTTTTTTTTTGGGGGGGGTAAGGTAGATGAGGTTAAGTTACTTACCCAGGGTCACACAGCTAATAAATGTTAAGTGTCTGAGGGGCAGATTTAAACTCAGGTCCTCCTGATTTCAGGCTAATGCTCCATCCACTTTACAGTCTAGCTGCCCCATTACCTCCTTTTAAAAATAAGAATGCTGAGATCTAAATAGGTTAAGTGATTTGTACATTATTACATTATAGGTGATACATATCAAAGTCAAGTTTGGAACCCAGGCCATCTGACTCCGAAGAAGAGACTATTTCATTCCTTGTACTTGTATCCCTAGAGCTTAGCAAGGTGCCTGCAACATAAAAAGTACTTAATAAATGTCGATTATTTGATTGAGGATGGATGGACTATAGTAATGAGGACCATACAGCTGAGATGTTACTCCTTTTATTTACTCTGGCCAGGAAAATGTGATTCATGCAAAAAGTGTTCTCTTTGCTTCCAGCTGTGAAATAGATACATGTTCTTTAAGAATGAGGGTCTCTTCTGGAAACCTCTCTGGTTGTTATTTCACAGAAAGAGAAAATGAAAACAAACAAGAAAACAACAACCTGAGAGAGAAGAAATTATTTTCTTTATTTTCTTCTCACACTGAAAACATTATTTAAGAGATCAAACTTTGAAACTAAATATGAATTTTAAAAATTAAATTATAAAGAAAAAATTTGCATACTCAATGGGGATCATTATGAAGAAATTTTATTTAAGAATCACCAAATAATAAGATAGGTCATCTGCACAGATAAAGGGAATAACCAAATAAATGAGATCCTAGATCCACTGAAATATTGACACATTATATATTAATTATTATTTTATTATTGTCTCTTGCGAGCAGAACCATAAATAAAAATTCTGTCACCTAGATCAATCAGAGAAGGGAGAGAGAAAACCATAAAGAACTTCAAAGAGTCTCAAATGCTCTGCCAAGATAACACCATGGCTTGGACCAGGGTAAAGCTAGATAGGTAATGAGCTACATGATTCATGGGAAGGCCTCGGGACTCCATCTACAACATATGCTGACTTTGTTCTTCATTGCTTCATGGGTAATTTTCAGGTAAGTCATTTGTAATTGGGTGTAGCTTATAACCTCTGACCTCCAAACGTAGCAAAAAGAAGCAACAAACAGTTGAAAAAGTTAATGTATTAATATCAGGAGAAAGTAAAAATGTACAAAAGATAAGGTAATGGGCTACTAGGTTCCTGGAAATTGGGGGACAGCTCAGGCTTAGATAAATGATCTGGGATGGTCATTTGGCAGATCTGAGAGTCTATAATGAAAGGACAGTAGAGATTCATGAGGTTCAAGGATAGCAGACGAGATGATTTCTGGGATAGAAAATTTTGTCCATTAGCTTTCTATGTCAGTCTATGTAATTCATTCACTTTCTTTAGGAAACACATTTTTTTTGTCCTGACTATTCAATTTCTCTCTCCCAGATTTCCATTTTCCTTGGGATGACTCTCACTTTTACCCATTCTTTTCCACATATGTTCTTTTATGAATTTTTAACTCCTGTCCATACTTCAAGATTCATCACGTCTCACTTCCTTGAACTTTCCCTGGAGATCAATAACTACTTTTCCTGACCTCTTAAGGGAATGCAGAAATCTTTAAGTAGAACTAGGTCTAAGGCTGAAAATTTCATTCTTCCTAATCTCTGAAAGCTACAAGATAGCACCAGCAACTATCTTATTAAGTGACTCAGAATGATAAATAAGAACACATACCTATTATAGATGGAATAAATCATGTCTTACAAATATATACATTGCTATTTTTCAAATGCATGCAGATACTCTTGGTTGACACAATACAAATTCATTAAAATGTCACTGAATTTATAGTATTTGTCATTATGAATTTTCTCAATAAATACATAAAATATTATAACTGCTAGAATGTGGGTGTCTAAAAATGTTTAAATGTGATAAAGAGTTTGCATATTTGAAAAATTTGGGAACTAAAAGTCATGTAACAGGCAATTAAATGCTGTTTTACAAAACCTTTTATTGTCTAAAAATATTTTGTTGCCTTTTATTGTTACTTAATGTTTCTCATACTTATTAATTTTTCTTTTTGATCAAATTGTAAGCTCCTAAAGAGAAAGAACCATGCTTTATATATCTTTGTATGTCCTCCCTTTATGCCCTCCCCCAAGTGATAATACAATGTCTTGCTCAATAAATATTTTTATATTTGGTTTCAACTCTTATTTTTTATCTTATTTTTTAGTTTTTTCAAGCAGGTATTATCTATTATACTAATGTCACAAATGAACCACTGAGAGTTATAGAGGCCAAAAGAATTTCTTGAGATTCCATAATAAGTTGCGATAATATCACTTATAAATTAAAGTTCATGCTTCCACATATGCTTCCTGTGTGGGTGTGCTGTATGTATGTTACAAACAAACACATAAATTGCAAGAAAACCTCCATCATTCAGAGACAAAATTCATTGACTGAATAACATCCTCAATTTCAAATGTCAAGACTAAAGTGGCAAGAAAACTACATGGGAAGATTTCTTACAAATCAATATTTGAGCTAGAGTTGCTATAGGGAACCTTGTCCTAAATGAAAAGAAAACATGTCTATCCCTCAAGGTGACCGACAAACCTCCCTTGTAAGAAAGAGGCAGTTTGTATACCCTGACCACTTCTTCATTTTTAATAAAGCATGAATTATGTAAGTTGTTTCTAGTACAAATAGCATAGCAACTCCAAACCTAACATTGTGAGTGAAATTAATTTGAGGCAAATATCTTCTTGGACAGCTGGCATATAACAGAATAAACATTTACTTCAAAGTATCATAAACATCTTGGTTTTTATTTAGTTAGCTTCCTGATGATTGCCTTAGAAATAAAAGTTCCCCATGTACTAGTCAATAAGAAAATGAAATTTGACCATGGGAGCAGCTGAATATATCCTCAATAGCAATAAATGGTATTAGAATGGAAGTCAGGACAAGGGTTCTCTGTGACTAGCTAATGATATAATGTCAGATAGTAGCAAGCATTTATATAGTGCTCTAATCTTTGCAAAGAGCTTTATATATATTCCCTCATTTGATCCTCTCAATAACCCTGTAAGGTTGGTGCTTTTATCATTATTCCAATTTTATAGATAAGCAAATTGAGACTGAGAAAGGGTAGCAAATTGTTCAGTGTCACAAAGTAAATATCTAAGGCAAATGTAGATCTTTCTGATTTTAAATATGACCCCATATCTGCTATGTCAACTAGAGAAGTTACTCATACTTCATGAACCATAGTCTCTTCATCTGTAATTTCAGAAAATTGAACTCATAATAATAGTGGACATTTATAGAGCATTTTATGTACTCCCTGAACTACTTATAATGTATGTGCTATCTGTTTTCCACCATCCCTAATCCCTGATATTAAGTTCTGATTATAGGATGTGGAGGGGCAGGAACGGTGGCAGGTCATTTATAGTAGTGGCCAGGTATGTCTAAAAGTTCATATAGGGTCTAATGGCCCAGAAAAGTCTAGAGAAGGTGGTGAGTAGTTCCAAGAGGTAGACAAAGAAAAACTGACATGCTTCTAAGAGCCATTAACCTGAGTCAACAATACTCTAAGTAGTTGTAAAATATACCAAGTGAGAATTATTAGAAAAGGACTTTGGACTGGCAGACTTTTTTTTTTTTGATTGTGTGGTTTTACTCTATGAATTCACTAATTATATTTGACTGTTACTGCTCTCTCTAGGAGCGATGATCATCCTGCATCACTTGCATACTCTGTTTCACTTGAACTTTATAACATATCTACAAAGTCCTACTATGATGCCTTTCTTTGTGATGGAGAAATGAGTGACCCTGAATTCTAGAACGCTATATGAGCAGACCACAAACTCTACAAGGTCCTGCCGTGCTAGAAAGCCTTCTGGTATGATATAGAAAACAAAGCAAGTTTGTTTTTCAAGCATTTAACTAATTATATAAGAAAAGGCTATTTTTTTTCCATAGCAACCACAAAGTAGAGAAACTTTAAAAAAATTACCTTCAGTCCTGTATAGTGCCTTCTGCTTCTATAGTGATGGTAACAAAATGGTTGAATGTGGGCACTGGATGCTAATAATCTTACAGTTTTTAAATCATCAATAAATTTGTTTGACTATAGATACTTTAAATGTGAAATCCTTTCCAGTTACCAACAGGGTTATATAGTTATCCCTTCCCATGGCTGCTTACCAATTGATATATTACAGGTCAGCATAAGAAATTAAATGGGACTTTTTTGAGAATTTTGAAGAAGCTGCAGATGGTATATGAAGGCAAGTATATGAGACAGAACCTATGACCAAATAACCCAAATTTTACATTGTTACTATAAATACTCCATAAAAGAAAAAAGAAAACATTCAGACTTCTCTCATATGAAGAGAAAACCAAAATTTTTACAAGGATATTCCAGATGGTGGGGGTAGAAGGGATAATTGTATGGCTCAGCAACTGAATCATAGACAATTTAACGTTTTTGTTGTATAAATGAGACCAGAAGAAAGAAGGAATTGGCATCTAAGTAGGGTAGGCTCATTTGGAGAGGTAAGAACAACTAGAGCATTAGCTACCACTTATAACTGTATCTATATACTTCCAGCCTCTCACTTTTGTAATCTTACCATTATCCATGACTCCTTACTTTCCCTCATTCTACATAGACTACTAGCAGCTAAATCTTATAGTTTTAATTCTTGTGACATCTCTTCATTCACATACCTCTCAACTGGATTACTACTAATGTCCTACGAGCTGGTCTTAAGTTTGTCCTTACTCTAATCTACATTTCACCTAACTACTAAAGGAATGTCTGTCCATTTCACTATATAGACTTTAAAACTCAATGGCCGTCCATTATATCTAGGATTTTAAGTCAAGTTAAATTAACTAGAAATTATTAGGCATCTGTTTTGTGCCAGGAACTGTACTGAGCATTGGATAAAATATCAACTCTTATGTTTAGCTTTTAAAGCCCTTTATTTCCTGGTCCCAAATTTCCTCTCCTACCTTTTTATATAGTATTACTTCTATGTACTTTACTATCCAGCTAAATTGGACTTTATAGTAAAATAAAACAAAAGAGGAAAAATTATAACAGTATTTTTTCTAGGTTTGAAGAAAGACTGTAATATTTTTATTCTAATATGTGTTTTTATTTAAGGATAAAAGTAGAGCATCCCAAGTTTAGGAGTTTTCTGGTTGTGTTGTCCTGAGGGGATAGGATAACTATTTCAAGGTATTTGTTAAACTCTTAGGAGAGCAGTTTTGGGCCAGTCTTGGACTTTGGGCCTGCTTGAATATAATTGTTTCCCCAAATGACAAGCAGTATGATAAGTACTGGGGATGCAAATAGAAAGTCAAAGATCTTTTTCATCAAGGAGCTTATATTCTATTAGGAAGAGATAACTCACCTTGGGGAATGGTGGCCAGGGAAGGAAACTTTGGTGTGATATGGTGAGTGAAGCAATAAAATTATGTTCCTTCTAGGACCAATGGCAGAATTGTTTTGATCATGATTCAAGAAGTAATAAGAGGAAGAAAAGTCAGGCAATGAGATAAGTAGTAAGGGTACAGGTGGGCTATGGCAAAGCAACTGACAGAATGATGGTCAGGAGGTATGGAGTAACTGAAGCATGACTAGAACTGGACTGAAAGAGTGGGCCAGGTGAGGCACTTTCCAGTCAGGACAATGGGGCTCATAATGTAGAAGTTCCTGACAACCAAACTAAACCAAATTACCTTACTTTTTCAAATAGTAGGAGAAATTATCAAGAACTTGCCTACATTGGGAGTAGAAATAGTAAAGAAAGATGAAAAGCAGACTTAATAAAGCAATGACTTGTATAAGTGTGTGATCTTTTTTTGGTTAAGTAATATCAGTATTCTAAATTCAGGGTAGAAGCATAAGGGATAAAGATAATCCATTGGTACAGGGAACTCAGGTTATGTAACTCCCTTTTTTTAAGGTAAGCTGGTACCTTTTCTGTAATTTATATCTTTATGAGAGTTGCCTAGAAAAATGGAAAGTTAGATGACCTATCTGGGGTCATATAGCTAGTAAATGTCAAAGGCTGGGCTTCAAATCAGATTTTTTTCTGGCTTGCAGGCCAGTCTCCTCTACTAATCCAGGAAAAAAAAAAGGTTAAAAATTGCATTTATTCTCTTTCGAAGTTACAGGGAATCAGGACTTTAATGTGAAAGCAAGTTGGAAATAATATAAAAGGCAAAGGGAAATACTGATTGCTTCTGAAAATTGGAGGTTAGAATATGCTACAGAACAGAAAGGCAGGGAAGACCATAAAGTAAGTAACAAATATGAGGAAAACTGTTGGGGAACTTTTGTTATCTTTGTGCTTGCTTAGTGCCTGCCTAACAGTTTCTGACACAAAGTAGGTACTTAAAAATGTGTGCTGAATAATAACTTGTACTTCCAGACAAAGAAATACCCAGAGGAATAAACTATCAGTGGTAATTGGTGACTCCCTACTGGGAGTCTGTAGGACTCCTACCCTTGTAGGAGACTTGTCTGCTATGTTCCTGAGGCAGAATGTCACAGATCCTCTTGTGTCTTGCCAAGCCTGATGACTAAAACCTACTTCTGATGATTCATGCAGGCACAAAGCATCTTGCCAGAAGTAATTTAGAGACCATTGCTAAGTATTCTGAAAAGCAAGAAATTGAAGACCTTGAGAGCACAGATAGTGATTTGATCACAGTTGATGATGGAAGTCAAGGGCTTCAGAAAAGAAAGGCATATTCAGGAATTGAATAGGTAGTTAAGAAAATGGTGTTTGAGAATGGTAGTTGGATTTTTGGCCACAGCTTAAAATACAGGAATGAGGTGCTTCTGATCAGAGAGGAAATGCCCATAACAAGGGGTGGTAAGATTTTATTTATTTGCCTAGATACTTAGAGTCTTAGGAGAAAAATATAAACATAGAAAAAAAAAGTAAAAATATAAACATAGAAGATTAAACAGGAAAGGAAGAAAACAGAAGAGGATAAGCCATGATGTAAAGCATTGGGATAATGATCAACAGAGGCTGAAATAGATGTGGTATTGTTATCAGAATATACTTTAGATCACTAGACTGAAAGGAAAGAGTAGATGATTCAATAAGGAATTAAATCAGAAGCTTGTTATTGATAAAACAGTAAAGGGAGATTTCAGTTATCTGGACAATTATATGCATTACATATACTTATTATGTATAGTACATGATAATATATATGTACATACACATATTTATAATATATGTACATACACATATATGTGCATATATTATTTTCACGTGCCCTAATAATAACATTCATTCTTCAGATCCATTAAATTCAGTAAATGTTAATTTTAGACAACTCTTAAAGCTTTAGTTGAGGAGTATATATATATATATATATGTATATATATATACATATTTATGTATATATACTAATAGAAAGAGTTTTGTCATTGGTAGTTTCCTGTATCAATGAAATCCCAAGTTTCATCCAAAACAAACAAAAAGTTACAGGTAAAGAGCTTGTGTGTGGGAATATAAAAATAAAAAGCATGCTGTTCTTGGGTTTGAATCTCCACTAAGTTACTCACTATCTGTGTGATGTTAGTTAAGTCACTTAAACTTTCTGGGTCCTACCTTCTGTAAAATGAGGAATTTGTTTTAAATGCTATATAAGGTCCTTTCAGACCTGTATGTGTTTACTTTTATGAAACTCCCTGCTCTCTTGAGGGATTTATGTTTTACTGGACAAGGGAAGGAAGAATATGAACACAGAGAAGTAAATGCAAATTAAAAAAGTAAGTATTTTCAGCAACTAGGTGGCCCAGTGAATAGAGCAGCAAATCTGGGGTCAGAAAGACTCCTTTCCCTGTGTTGAAATCTGGCTTCAGTTACTTAGTGCTATATGATCCCGAGCAAGTCACTTAACCCTGTTGGCTTCAGTTTCCTCATCTATAAAATTAGTTGGAGAAGAAAATAGCAAACCATTCCAATATCTTTGCCAAGAAAACTCCCAATAGAATCATGAACAGTTTGGACATGACTGAAAACAACTAAACACCAAATAATTTCATCAACACTGGGCAAAGTATTAACAGCTGAGGAAGTAGGATAACCTGATGTAGGAGATGATGCTTTAACTAATGTTTTACCTGAGTCTTGAAATGAACTAGCTAGGGATGAAGTGGAAAAAGAGGGAATAGGAAAGAATAGCAATTTATTAAGGGCCTGCCAAAGCATTTAATCCTTTCAATAACCCAGAGAGGCAGGTGCTATTATTATCTTCATTGTAAAGTTTAAAAAAAAAAACTGAGACAAATGGAGACTAATTGACTTGACCAGGATCACACAGCTAGTAAAAACCTAAAGCTTATCACAAAATTGTTAATATCAAATTTAATATTACCTGCCACTCCCTCATAATGATCCCAATAAAATAAAAATTCCAGTAATATCCTTGTTTCCCTACTACTCCAGATTAAATTGAGCTGAACCACATAACAAATCCCCACGCTGGATCCTTTCTTTGCAAATTAAGCCAGCTGGAGCCAGACTAGCTTTCAAAGTAGCTTTTGATGTCCTTACCCTATCTGTTGGGTTTCATGGTGTGAAAAGTAAAACAGTCAGAATGAAGTGGTTTTCCTTGTTTGGATTGCTGAGGGCAGCTGGCTTCTTATGATCAGGTCTTGCTACCTCACACAAGCTCCTCCCTCTTTTTGTCTCTAAAAATCTAGGAATCTTTCTAAATCTCCTAATGACGCATCCCTTTGGGAAGCAAGTTTGCTATCGTTTTATCTCAATTAAAGATGTCTTATTCATCCATTTATTTCAGAATTTGGATTTGAATTTAGGTCCTTCTGATTCAATTCTCTTCATGCCCACCAAATTAAATTAAAGAGAAGGTGGACAATATAGCAAAAATTATGATTTTTATCCAAGGGAAGGAAGTTGTAGGTGGTATATCATGCGCCAGCAAATGTTGGGGAACCTAAAGAGGGGGCAGGATATTGGGTTCTTATTTATTTGAGCAGAAGGTGAGGGACATTCTCATCTTTTACAAATTAAATTGTTTTTCATAACAACTGAAAGTTCAAGCTTGGGAATCCAAGCTTGGGAGAGTTTAGGACATTTAGAAATAGTCAGAGACTGGGAACTCTAATGTCTGGTCAGCCTCAGGCATTCATGGTTCTGGGAACTGGGACAGGGTCAACTTCAGTCAGCTGATAATCAATTGCCTCTCAAATCTACAGTAGATATTTGCAAAATTCCTCACAAAGCATTTGGTTTTCCAACTCCCTAATAGACATTATAGAATTTTGTGTCTTTTTGTCTCAACTCCTCCCTGGACTGTAAGTTACATAAAAGCAGCAGCTATGGTACCTCTAAAGTTTGTATTTCTCTCATGCTTACCTCAATATTATACATATAAAATATGACAAAATGAATAATTCAACAAATATCCAAATACAGAATAATGACTATTTTGGCTAAATTTCAGATACCTTCAATTGTTTAACTTAAATATGATTTTCTTTAACTTAATGTAGAGGGAATGATGTATATGGGGTACAGCACTAAATGTTGAGATTGTTGTATACACCAATGCTGGGGTTCAGTCATGTGAAGAATTCACAGTGGTCATTCTCTTTGGCAAATGGTAGTTTTATTTTAAGAGAAGAGTTTACAGACAAAATGAAGAGATACAATAGACACTAGGAATGATAAATATGAAAAAGATTTGGGAGAGCAATAGGATTACCAAGGAAAGGGGTTTTAACAAACAACAATGGAAAAGACAAGTTCCCTAGTAAAATTCACAATTAACAAAGAGAAAAGAAAAACTTCATTAAGTGGGAGTATACCATTGAGTGGCAGGCTCAATCCATAGAGGAATTTAGCACCTTAAAAGAGTTTAGCTATAAGAAGGAGAAAGACATCATAAGGTAGAATGCTGTGGTAGGCTTAACTCCAAAGGGGTTCAGCAAAGATGATGTGAGCTGTGGGCAGATTTATAGGGGAAATGTAGCTTAGAGGTGTGTCATAATTTGGATTTCTGACAGGACACAGCAAGGTGGGGTTATCCTTGACCTCCATAGAGGGAACTATAAGGTTGAACTGATTCTCATCAGGGTTCTTCCCTGCTTGCCTAAGGGAGTATTTTTTTATCAGTACTTCAGGCTTTCTTTGCCAACCCCAGTGACCCAGGAACTCATCAGAAGTAAGCCATCTTAATCCTCCATCTTTTCTTAGTGTCTGAGGCTTCCTGAATCTGCCTCCCTCTCTTGCAGTGGGCTGTCTATGGTTTGGATTTCACAGGCTCTTGACTCTTCTTAGAATCAAGTTTGCTGCTTCTGGCTGTCCCTGGTTCTGCCTTCTTTCAGAAGACTAGAATCTTTAATTACCTGCTTCCTCTAATTGCCCTGGCATAGTACTTTCTCTGTGAGTGACAGCATAAATTTGCCACCTTAGCACTCCCAATCAGCTCTGAAGCCCTTCGCTTCTGAATACCTATTCAGTTCTTCTAAATAAAACTCCCCATTTCTCACTGCACTTGAGTTGCTGCTTTTTGCAATTTCCCTCTTAAAAGTCCCTTAGCATTTTAGGTTTGTTCTTAGTTTCTTGGCCACAAAGAAAAAAGGAAAAAAAAGTTGCTAAGTCACTCACTATACCTTTGTCCAAATCTCTGAAGTTCAGAGGTATTGCAAAAATTACTTTGCATAGATTACTAAAGATTTTTATAATTCAGAACAACTCTTTGAACTGAACTCCAGTATTAATTGGGACATTCCTTTTTTAATTCCTAAAATAAAGATTGGCATACTATGGCCAGTGGACCAAATCTGGCCCATTGATGTCTTTTGTAATGTGAAAATCATTCTTCAGCTGGGAAGGGGGATTGCAAATCTATGTATATATATATATATATATATATATATATATATATATATATATATGCCATATATGTAGGGTAGTATGTAAGATTAAAAAAAAGTACCTAGCTTTCCGACAGGGGTGAAACAGAACAGGGAAGATTGTCAAGAGATTTTTGCTTCTTGAAATTTTGGATTTCTGTGATCTCGAGTGGAAATCCAAATAGCCAAATGTGGATACAAAAGTTCCCCAAATGTTTCCAGGAGAACATATATACATTCGATGGTGATAATTATGAACTATGTGAAAACCTCTGGCAATTTTAATAGATAAAGCTTCTTAGGAACACTTTTTTCCTTTAAGGATTCTTTATTTTTCTCTTTATTTTCTAAAAGTAAATAGACCAATGTTTCTTATCTTTTCTCTTAATTTATCCCATAATCAGCAATGCACCCTATCTGAGTTATAATTGCAGAGACATATGTAGTATCATCATTTTGTTAAGAAAATATTTTCTCTTCTTGCTTGCAAAATATCTGCCATTTCTTTTTTAAATCTTCCTTTTCTTGGGCCCATTTTCAATGTTTGTAGTCATCCCTGCTTGCTTTGGTGTTTTCTTTTTTTTTTTTCATATTAGTGTTTTTAAGCCTCAACATGAAGCTTATTTTCTATCATCACTGACCTGTATTTTTCCCCATCCTTTTCTCCCTCCAGACCCAGAAACAAGATTTCCAAATGATTAAGGTGATTCCTTCTAAGTTTGCCAACTCCCAGAAGAAGAGTTGAAAAGCTATTCAAAGAACTGTAGTAAATACACTCATTTAATTTATTTCTTGAGTTTATTAGAAGAACTATATCTAAGTGGGCAAAATGCTCATCTTACTAAAACTTCAAAGTGAAGGCACTCCCCTGCCTATAGATAAAAACGTCAATCTATATATTTGAACTCATTTCTGCTTCAGTGAACTAGAAATTACACATACTCTGTTGAAGCACATTCAAAGAGTTGAATCATTTGCTCAACATCAATAAATCCTCAAAGAAACTGGTGCTACAACAAAAATCAGAGATGTGAAAGTCATTAAATTTCAATCAACAATTTATTACACAAATTTTGAAGGAAGAAAGAAATTATTACTTTTTTTCTTAGAATAAAGTTTGACTAGGAAAATACAAGTGATCAAGCACTGCCATATAGTCTTTAAGAAAAATACCCATTAGAGGCTATATGGGAAAGTATTCCTACTCAGCCAAGTCTACTTTGTCAACCACCAATGTTATGTCAAGTGCACTTTGCAATGTGTTTGCAGACTCATATTCTATTACTAATATGTAACTTTGTTTTCAAACATTTTCAATAAATAAATACAAAGGATTCCTTTCTTGAAAAAATAGGGAAAATCTTACCAGCTTTTTTGGTCTTTTCCATTTGGCCCAATTTCCATTATTTTTATGGAATTTGAGGGCATAAAGGGAGAGCAGGGAGGAATAGTGATGAATGAGAGGAATCTTCTTACTATATTTTAACTTAGCTCCTTTCAGGTTAAGTTGAGAGCATCTGTGAATGATTTGTTCACTTTAGGGGAATAAAGGAATTTTCTGTCCATATATCTGATAAGAATTAAACTTTGGGAGTGATAGGGGAGAACAATAAAGTTCAAAAGAAAGACAAGGTCTTTTTAATTTATTTATTGTATGTGGCTAGGTTACATTTATATAACAAAAGAGCCTCAAAACGCCTCTTTCTATGGGAAAGAAACTGTAATGAAGCAAAAAATCTGGCAAATTTTAGCAGAGATCCATGGGGCAGCAGCAGTAGAATTCCTGGAATTTAGAGAGTAGTTAAAATACAGTTCAGTAGATATGTCCAGGACTAAGTAGCAGAAAGGACAGAGCAACATATGGAGTACCACCAGAACCCATTGGAACTCCTCATTGTCAGATAATGGAGTTGCCATGGATACTTATTTTCCCAGTTCACATGTGTTAGAATCTGTCCCCTTTTCCAATGATTGTATGATAACTTGTGGGATACAGTATTTTTGTGGGAATGGTGGAATTCTTTCTTATCACATATTCTATTTAATGAAATATATTTTCATTTGAACTAATGTATCCTCTGATGAATAAATGCAAACACATATTCGTCCATTAGAGGAGGCTCATGAATTATAATTGTCAGCAGATGTTGCTCTTGTCTCTACAAACCTAGAAATTGAAATAGTATGGTTGGGAATAAGAGAAATGGGTATAGTAATAGGGAAAGGTTCTATGAATCTATGTTTGTAAAACAATATTTTGACCAATTTAGTTTAGTGATGTTTTCAATTTCATTGTAATTTTCTACCTTATTACTAAATTTGAAATATTTTTAAGACCATAGTGAAATAATTAAATTCTTCAGCAGGAAGCCTATGATAGAAATTTATTATAAATTATAGATGGAGAAAAATGAATGAGTTGCTAGTGGGTGAAGCTTTTTCCTTAAAATTTGAAAGAAATTACATGAGAAGACTTCATTAAAATCCCCATTGCCCTGGGGTCAGTGAGATTTAGCTGTCAGTCAAAATCAACAAAACTAAAAGAGTTTTAGGTATTGGGCTATAGCAGCAGCAGCAACAACAACAAAGGCTAATTTCACATGGAGACAATATATTCTTGAAGAGCCAAAGAAAAAGAAATCCAGACCCCTGAGGTTGAGTCTAAGCTCTATCATTTTGAATTATGCTATGAACTTAATCATCTTACAATTCAGAATTCTATCTGTTAAAATGTCATAAGGAAAAAAATGAATGAAAAGAAAGAGCTATGTATGTACATGAAAAGTCCATCCTCAGCATAAGAAACATTTAAGTAGGACATTATAAAAGGTTAAAATAAAGAAGCAAAAGGAAAAAAAAAAAGTAAGTGCTAGGGTACAGAGAGAAGCAGCCAGTACAGTTGTGGTGAATATTGAATTTAAATGTATAAAGGATATTAAAACAAAGCTGGGAAGTACAGCAAATAATGGAAACAGAATTATAGTGAATATTCTTTTAAAGTCATATTTCACTTACAAAATAGCAAGACAACTCTGCCCAGAAAAATAACTTGGGTTTTTAAACAATATTTTTGCAGTAACAATGTGATAGATGCTTCCTATCTGAAGGAAGATTCATTTTTATTTTATTTTCATTTTTGGCCAGAAGCTGGCACTTCATTATTTACATGCCTGATGTGGTTATGTTTCATTACAAAATATAGCAATAAGAGATAACCAAATGGAGACAGTCCCTGGTGAATATTTAAAATGGTATCCTTCTCAGGACTGTGGTAACTGGGGCAAATTACAAATGCATGAATGAGTGAATATGACCAATTTAGAGATATGTGAATAATTCATCTTAATAATGTGTTTTTCAGCAAGGACATGGGCAATAGGGCAATGATTTTCTTTTGGATTAAGGTTAATAAAATCATCAAGCTGAGTAGACATTTGTTTAAATTTTTTTTCAAATGGCATGTGATAGACAAATGGCAAAGAAAATTTTAAAATTATCTTTCCCTTTCAATTTATAAAAACAGAGAAGAGGAAAATATTATTTTAAAGATGTTTCCATTTAAATGTAGAATGTTATGACAAGTGACCACAAACAGAAAATAAAAAGACACTAATTACTGGTCTACGATGCAAAAGTCACTCTATCCTCAAATTATTTTAAATCCAGTTGAAAGTGTTTTTTTAATCAGATTGCCACTGTTTTTTAAATGCCTCACCTACAATCAGAGAGCAGCTTGGAAAGTCATTTACGGTTTCTTAGAATTTTACCTAATTATTTTGATTCAAAGCTTTTTTTTTTAAAACAAACATTAATTTTATTAGAATTTCACTGGATAATATAATAAAAACAAATTATAATATGGAAATATAGTGTAGTGTTCACATCTACAACATTTTACAGAGCAGAACTTTAATATTTTCATTTCTAATTTCTTAAGAAAAATTAATATTTGCTTATGCAATAATATCTCACATTTAACAAATCAGGTACAGGCACTGAGAAATGAGAATAACTATACTATTTAAAATGATGAGCAAAGAAAGATTTGGTTGTTCTTCAGTTGTATGATATTTTCAATTGCAATAAAAGCCCAATTCGCTAAAAACAATTGACTATTGCACAGTTCCTTTCCAAAGGCCAAGGAATGCTTCTACCCAGCCTGACTGCCATACATGGAAATAGAGAAATTAGTAATAATAATAATAATAAGTAATAATAATAATTTGGGATCCTACTTAGGAAAGGGAATAAAAAAAGACACATTAATGTTTCAGAATTTATAGGTATAAAAATGGCAAATTATCATTATTGCAAGGTGCCAAGTGCCAGAAATTATTTGTGTCTTTCCCTTCCGCAAAAAAAAAAATTTGGAGCAAATGTGTTACCATCTTTCCATTTTAATATTCTTAAATGCTGATCCATTCATTCATGTAGTCATCAACCACATCAAGTCAATAATAGTCTACAGAAAGCTGAAAATTCTTAACACTATTTTATTTCTGTCAAAAGATATTATAACCTTTCCTGTTAAGGGAAACTTTATAGAAACTATGGTAGTATTTTCAAATGTGGATAAGAATGGCGTATGATGTATTTAGGTAGGTAATCTTATGAAAACATCTTAAAAAGACAATGTACTGCTTACTGATATGGAAAGATAACCCTTAGAACATACTGGGACATTTTTTGAGCTAAGTTCAAAAACAGAATACTACAGTAAGCTCTATATAATATGTATTAGTTAAGTCCTTTGAATATTTAAATTTTGTGCATCTGATTTTCCTAATTCACAAGCCTAAAGTTATGTATGTGTTCCCTCTCTCTCTTCACTTAATCTTAGTCCAAATAATATGAGAAGCAATATACCCACCTTTCTTAAAACCCTATCAAAAATCTAGTAAAATAATTAACATGAACAGATCTGAGTTAAAGAAAATGCATAATCAAAAATTTTTAAGCATTCAACTTTTATGATTTTACTTTAACTTGTTAGTATAATTCCACAAAGTTTGGCATTGTTTATACAGGAAGACATAATTTTGCTTTCTGTGAGATTCTTACAAATACACAAAGTAATTAACCTCTGGGTATTTTAAAGATGGAATAAATGTTTCAAATGTTTCAATCACATTGTTTAACATCTTTCTAAACTATATATTTTAGGTCAGCTTTGTGTCAACAATTGTAAAAGGAAGGTACTAAGAAGAAGAGTACCACAGAGCTTTTATGACAGTACTAAAATAGCTTAATTATTTTAAATTCTAAAATATATATTGCAAACTTAATTGTTTTAGATTTTGAATGCAAAAGGTCACACTTGCAGAAAAGAAGTTCAAAATCATTTGTTCAGGATCTTATTAGTGTGTTAAACTTAAAAAAGTATGATCTGAAATTTTTACATATTAAAAATACTAATTCTAAATGTCTATTCAACATAAATATGACCAATGTAAGTTAGAAAAAAAAAAACTATCTTCTCCAGCGAATTTCAAAGGTTTCAAACATTTAGGCAAATTATTTCTTCCAAATAACTTGTATTTATTTAATTAAAACGTCACTTCCAAACATTATATACATAGTGACAGAAGATTTTGCTAGACATCTTTTGTGTATTAATAAAGTGTTGTCACATATTACACAGAGGTGATAGTAGATGTGATTGTATGTGCACAAAGGGAGTAACTATCATTTAAGGTTCAAGTTTTATGACTGAGCATAGTGATTATCCTTTTTTAGTGAGTTCCTGTGTTACACACATATATGGTAATAGAATAGCTTTTTCCCTTCTCTCTACAATGTTATGATTACATTTCTTCAAGTGGTCAGCTAAGGATGTGAACATATTTACACTCATTCACAGAACAAAACGTAGTACTGAATTGCCATACTTTTTCTCCTAACTGCCATGATGAATGTCCATTAGGGTATTTCCTTTTTTTTCCCACACAAGTATGACCATTCTATGGCCCTGAAGCAGACTGCCACATACATACCTCATTAGCCATGATATATTTGAAAACTGCCATAAACTAAATCCATGTAACATATTGTAGAACCTTAAAAGGAAAACTACTTAGATGATTATTATGCAAGGCAAAGCAAGTCATTTTTAGCAGACTCTACTGATATTGTATATACACGACTGAATCTCAAATCATATCCAATGGTGATTATGCACAATCTTTGCCCCTGGAGTCAAAGAACAAAATCTATACCTGCAGTACTTACACCGATAATAAGCTAAAGGACACTTCTCTTGCATCTAGCCTTTGAGTTAAGCATAAATGTTACAATGAACATTCTTTAATGAGAAGAAAATTATTTTCTTCCAAATAATTTTCCACAAACAAATGTAAACATTGAATATTGCTTCATTTGGTATCTTATCACACATTGAAATACTGAATCCAGTCCAAGTGTCTGGAAAGAATGGAGATTTGAGATTACAATCTGAAGCAGAAGCTATTTTTCTTACCATTTTATTTGTGTCTAAAATTGCAGAAGGACGTGAAAAAGTCAACATGACATACATCAGTGAACAAAAACAACTATTGGATACAACTCTTCCACCAGGAATATCTCCTAGAAAAACAAAAGCAGAGCAACTGGGATTAGATTTAATTCCTGAAGTTCCATGGGGTCCTCAGTAACTTCCAAGTTCCCATCTCTTCTCCTTTATCTTCCTTTGCTTTGAACCATCAGGAAGTAGATAACAATTTAAATGACTGGGCAGAATTAAAGAAAGGACATCCACTTTTCTCAATCCTTCTTGTTGTGATTTCCTCCAGGCTAATATTTTCCCTTCATTGCACTCATCTGGTAAGAGCATATGCTGAAATGTTCCATTTGGCAAAGTACTAGATTATATTCCTTCTCCAAGTTGTGCTGCTACTGAAAATGAATCAGTAAGCAAAGCTTTGTCATAGGATATACTTTCACTATTTATTAAATTATATAGACTTGATTCACTACTAAAATCCCCATTATGATACCTTGATTCACTACTAAAATCCCCATTATGATTCCTTACCATTGTATGTATATCATCCAAATAAAAATCATCACAGAAAGCAGATGTGCTATCAAAACTATCATTCAAGTCACAGCAAAAATCATTGGAGTCATTTTGTTCAGTCTAAGGATTCTGACCTACATTATGGTCAAATGCAGCTACTGATCTCATCTCATATTTATTTGGATGTTCACATTTTTTGAGTTCTTAATCTTCAAGCTTTCTACAGAATTTTTTTTCCATTTCACTCAGTGAAGCACTAGTTTTGTATTTAACATACTGATAGCTCATGTAGCAATGTTCACTCTATCTAATACAGCAGCCAAACCTCTAGTGATTTCTACAGTAGCTTGATAAAAAGCACCATAAGACTCTCCATCAACAGACACTAAACCATTAGAGTGTGGTACATCAGAGACACTTGATTTAACTGGAATTTGTTCTTTGGTGTTCGATATTTTATCAGTTGCTTTTGATTTAACTGGAATTTGTTCATTGGTGTCCGATATTTTATCAGTTGCTTTTGACATTGTAGTGGAAATTTTGAGAGACTGCCAAGAGCATTCTTTGGTCCAGAAGTGCCAATGTCATGGCTACTTGTTCCATTTCATTAAGGCCTCAGCTTAGATTTTTATAAGATTTTTCAGTCTGCATGGCATCTATTCCACTCTGTAGTACAGCTCACCATACTTGCAGGACATGTTTCTAGATATTCTGCAATCTGACATAACCTGAGTGTAAAAGGACACCCTAAGTCACTATTGAAACAGGGCACACATCCAAGTGGACATAATACGTGATGTTCATCAGCTTTACACCAGTGGAAAACTGCTCCACAAACCAATGGATTGTACATCAAATTACAGGAAATCCCAGTTTCTGGGTTAGCAGTGCATCAGCTGCTGAAACAATTCACACAGTTTGAATATTGCTTTTGCTACTTCTCTTTCCTCAAAGTAAGTTTGGATCATTGGGCGCAGCCTCAGCTGTGGATGCCAGGACTCCTCTGCCTTAGTGTGCTGTCCCTTCACTGCCAACAAAGGTGTCCAACCTCCAATGGCATCCACCCATTCCCCTTCCTCTCTTCTTTCTCTTGCTCAGTCTCTCAGAAACCATCATCCAAAGCTTTCTGAGCAATAGCTCTACTGCTAAATAGTAATCCTAGCAAAATTAATAGCAAACTGGGAAGTTATGGTCAGCCTGATTCCTTATGTACCAATTAGAATTTCTGTATTGAGAGGGGAGGAGAATTAGCTAATGGAGGTTTATACTCAGCCCTTTCCATTGTCACTGAGATCGCATAACAGTCTTTTGTGACCAGCTGAAAAAGGAAAAATAATTCATGCACTTTTGCATCTCAAGGGATGTTTTGGGACCAAAATGAATGCAAATTTATCATTGAAAGATCACTCCTGAGTCCAGGGGACTAAGTTTGAACCTGGAATAATCTGCTTCAAAGGGAGATTAGGCTTCCATTTTTTCAAAATCTTTTGTTCCATAAGCACCCTATCTTGATGTTCTGGTGAAAAAAAATGTGATTAAGGTTTAGTATACAGCTAGTGTCTAGGTCTCCCCAAAAAGGAAATAAAACTAAAAGAGATTCTTAATTTACATTATGAATCAGGTAAGGGATGGTAAAGACATATTGTGCATTGACAGATTTCAGATACTGTAATGTAGAACTACCATTACGATATGCCAAAGATTAATATTTATAACTCAGGAATATATTACAGTTTTGCAAGGTGGCTAATTAGACATTTTATATTTTGAATCAATTTAGCATTGTACTGATAACTTTGCTGTTGATATAGCTAATCTTTCTAAAGCAGAAGAATCCTTTTCTGTCAGCTAGATTCAAATTTCCTTTTTTTCTTTTATAATTTTTTTTTGTAATAAGGTCTGGCTGTCTTAGGGCAAGATGGTGAATATGGAAAAGGATGGGGGCAGGGAAGCTATACAGTAGAACAAAAAATATCAATAAAAATCTATTAATTTTTTAAAAGATTGTCAAGAATAGCTAAAATTCTTTATTAAATAGAGCAGCAAAAAAGAAGTTTGAGAAGTTATATAGATTAGATCATATACAAGAAATACACAAAAGTAAATGAACTCTTCAACTTGGAGTCAGATAAGCACTCAGCTCAAAACAAAAGAGAGAATGATCTCACCAAGGAGAGAGTTCAATCTCAGTAGTTCCTAATCCTGAAGGCACTAAAAGTCAAGGAACATGAAGGAGTTTGACGTCTGTGCTGCAGTCCACTATTCACTTTTAACTTTGCCTCTCCCTTGACCCATCTCTTCAAGATTCTCTTTCAGAATGTTCAGAAAACTAATAGAGGTCTCTTTACAACTCATAGCATTATTGTATACCAGTCTTTTAGCTAATCAGAAATTATATTCCCTTATAGTGCTTTTCAGGGCTACTAGGTGGCAGCAATTGATAGAGGGTGGCTCCTGAAATCAGGAAAACATCTTAGTTCAAATTTGACTTCAGATGGGTGCTACCTGTGTGACTGGGCAAGTCACTTGTCCCTATTTGCTTCAGTTCCTAGTTTTAAAATGAACTGGAGAGAGAAAGAGTAAACAGATCCATTATCTTTGCCAAAAAAATCCTAAACAGGGTTACAAAGAATGGAACATGACTGAAAAATGACTGAGATCAACCCACTTGTTGCCAGAACAAGTTCAGTGTTTTGAAGACTGCCAAAGAAAGTGTGAGGTTGAAGAGGAATTAGACTGACTACCAAACTGAAGGTCTACAGAGCAAATGTGTTGACTTAATTGTTACATGCTTGTGAACAGTATTCCAACCGTGCCAGGAAACCGAGTCATTTCCATTTGAATTGTCTTAGGAAAATTTTGAAGGTCATCTGGCAAGTCAAGATAAAGGACACTGAGGTCCTTTCTTGAGCATTCAATCTCTACTGCAGAGAGCGAAACTTCAATGTCAAAGATACACTTGCCCCAAATATGATTTAATTCAGATCTCATGCAAGGAAGGTGCTTGCATGGTGGCCAGAAGAAGTGATACAAGGACCCTCTCAAGTTCTCTCTGAATAGCTATAGAACTGGATTGTGTGATATGGGAGATGCTGGCAAGAGACTGCCCACATCAAAGAAAGTATTGGATTCTATGAGCAAAGCAGACTTGCAGTAGCTCAAAAGAAATGTGAGATGTGCAAATTTAGAGACATCTCCACCACAAATGTTCATATAGACTATTACCTACCTATGTAAGTGGAGCATTCTGAAACTGAATTGTACTGATCAGCCACAGTTGGGCACATGATAACTTGACTAACATATTGATGTGATTTTGGTCTTCATCAAGATCCAAGGACCACAGCCAACCAGCTCTTAGGAAAGCTTTCCTAAGCTGGACAGAAGCAGGGCTCAATTCACTAGTTGGACATTTGCTCACAGTCACCCTTCCCCTACTTCTATTTCAGGAAATAGATTGAAATAGTCCTAACATGTTTTGTAAATGTAAAATAAAGGAGTAGAGGGCGACTGGTTGATTCATTTTGTACATGCTCGGAATTATCAGTTCTTCTATCTCAACAGACAAAAAGGGAAAATTTTCATCTCAAGGGCAAGTTACTCCTAGTGAGTCCCTATATAGCTGAAGCAGACCCTAAAGCTATCTCAGGTAGAACAAAAAGGTATAGTTCTATTTCCTCTTTATAAAAGGGAAAATGTTATTGAACTGCAAATTTTGAGATTTGGAGGTGGTTCTAATGGCCATTTAGTTCAGTGTATATCCAAAAGAAAACCTCACTACAAGATACCAGGCAAGTGATAATTTAACTTCAGCTTAGAGCCTTTCAAGAAGGGGGAACCCTTCTCCTCTTAGGTTAATCCATTTTTTACTTTTTTACAATTCTAATTATTAGGATACTTTTCATTATATCAAGCTTTTAATTAATTAATTTATTTATTTTTATTACAACTTCAACTCAATGTTCCTGCTTTTACTCTCTGGGGATAAATAGAATAAATGTAAGTCCTGCTGGACATGACAGACTTAAATACTAAAACACAACTATCATCCCTATTTGCTAATCTTTTCTTCAGGCTAAACTTCTGAAGTTTCCTTCAAAACAATTCTCATATGTAATGTACTAAAGACTTTTCACTGTCCTATAATATGTCCTTGTTAGTATTCTTTCCAGAACATTAATACCCTCAACCACCATTGACTCATTCTGGGCTTTAGAATTCCAGATACTATTTTTTCCCCTTCAGAATTCCTTCCTGCTTCTGACTTAATGTAAAAAAAGAGTAATTAATGAAAGAGTACAACAAATGGACAAAGCAAGCATAGTAAATGCTGTGGATGTGTGAATACAAAACAAACAGATGCTTGAATTATCTGTTGGCTGATAACATTCTATTGCACGTTAGGGAAATGATATTTGCTAATACCTACCCCTCAAGACCCAATAATAATTTTAATAATGTGATGAATAGAAATATTTCTTTAAGACAAATTGGCATGTTATTCTATATATTTGCTTAACCACAATTCTTGAATATTAGAAACTCAAAATTAGAAGGAATGAATATAAATACCCAGAAAAGACAAGTCAGGAAAGAGTTTAGATGCAGTAGAAATACTTCCAACATGGATCATTAATCATGGTGTTTTCATGCTCTTTTTTCTTGTCAAAAGCTAGAATAAAAAAAAAATCAAATAATTCAATTTAACAAAACTTTAGTAAGTTCCTTTTGTCTGAAAAACTCCACTGAGGATATTAAAGACAAAAATAACACAGTCCCTGATCATCATGAGTTTAGATTCTACTAAATGGGCACAGCATTTACCTACATAAAGATAGAGTGAGGGAAACTGACAAGTGAATTCCACATTACTAGTTGTTATTCATACTTCCTTTTGAAGAGAATAAATGAGATCTCAGGATGGTATCTTGACTTGTGGAAATTGAATTTAAATGAAGCGTCATTGCACAAAGTCATCAGCTTCACTTCAAGAGTCATCAAAGTTCAGTAGCAAGAAAAAAGTAAAGATGACTGGCAATGGCCTAGAGTGTAATGGATGATTTTTAGTATTTTTAATGTCTGACCAAATTGTAAGTACTCCACAGCCTCCTTCATGGTTGCTGGAACAAATTGCTCTCATTAAGTCGATTTGCTAAGGGAAGTCTTCCATCTTGGGGTAGACATCCCCTCTAATTCCCTGACAGGCTTGAGGCTTGTCATTTACTCTGAACCTTTTTTTTTTTCTTGAGGCAATTGGGGTTAAGTGACTTGCCCAGGGTCACACAGCTAGGAAGTGTTAAGTGCCTGAGGCCAAATTTGAACTCAGGTCCTCCTGACTTCAGGGCTGGTGCTCTATCCACACCCTGAACCTGTTTTAAAGCCCATCTGCTGAGATAGTTTTGGCAGTGTAGCTGTCGGACATCTTAAATTGGGACCCTTTGGTTATCCTCAGCCTGATTTAGCCTATCTGTTGAAATAGTTTGCCAGCTTGTGGCCACTGAGAATGCTACTGCTTCTTGGAGCCACAGGTGAGACTTAGGTGGGATCAGGTGGAAGGTGGAAAGCAGCCTTGTAAGGGGCTGGGCAGCCTTCACACCAGAGCTACTAGTCTTCTCTGAAAAACCCAAACGTACACCCAAACCCCAGGGTGTCTACCCCAGGTATATAAAGACTTACCCTGGTGGAATGGGAGGATGAGAACAATTTGTTCCAATGATCATGAAGGCAAGTAAAGCAGGTGTTGTGGAGCAAGTAGAACTTGGTTAAACACCAAGGTCATCCACTGCCTCTTATGTCATCACCAGGGATCTTGCCTTTGTCCTGCCACTGGACAATGATGGCTTTAGGAGAAAGTGAGTCTGACTGATGACTTCATGCGACTCTAACTCACTTAAATCCAGTTTACACATGAATCAAAACAAAGAAACAACAGCAACAAAAAACTTCCATACATGAAGAAATATCTGAAACGTTTTCCTATTCAAAAAAATATTTTATATGTAGTTATCCGACCATAATCCCCTATATCCTGTCTGTGCAGATGTCTCTTTTAGTTGCATTTAATAGTCGATAGCATATATCATTGATATCTTCATTGATATCTTTTTAAAACGGGTGTTTGGTGGATTTTTTTAAGCTCAGAATTTATTTTTCTATATTCCCTTTATATAACAAATAAGAAAAATAGGCACTTGATTTTTGTTGAGGAAGGGGCTTGAATAAAATGGGGTTTTGAATAAATATATTTTACAAATACATTTGTTGGCTGTATCTTGCTTACTTTGCACGATAAAAATCTCTAGACTAACAAATGTCTTGCAGTTTTTCTAACAGATATCATAATACAAAAACAATAAACAGGGTAAACAGATGTGCTTGTCTTACCAAACCTAAAACCTGCCTGTTCTCTTTGGAAATTATTTTGAAAGAAATTTTTCATATTTATGTTTATGATATTCACAAAGATTTTGTGGGGATGAGGAATAGAAATATGGACAAATAGTGATCTTGGTTTTCTTGGCTGCCTTTCTTACCCAGGGATTTTTTCAATCATTCTGGAACTTTTCCCTAATCAGATCTACTGTACTAAACTAATATGTCAATCAACTGTAAGTGATTCCAATATTAATTATAAAAGTCTTTCTTTTTCTCATTCATATTACTCCAGATTTTTTTTTTGTATTGAATACTTATACTTCGTAGATTGACATAATGATTGATAGGACCAAGGATGCCTTTTCTGAAGAAGACATTTAGCTTTTGTTTTCAGAGATTTGGTTCATATTCATCATCTCCTTTTATCTTTGCAATAAACCCGTGAGATAGGTATCATTTATATTTAATAGATCAACTATTTGATCCTGACAATAACCCTCGAAGGTAAATGCTATTATTGTTCTTGTTTAACAGTTGAGGAAACTGAGTCAGACAATGGTTAAGTTGCTTGAGTAAGGAGTATAATTAGTAAGCATCTGAGGCTAAATTTGAACTCAGGACCCCCAAAATCCAGATCCTGTGCTCTATTAATAACACAATATCTTTCTTCCCCTATTTTCCCACATTATAGTCCAGCCAAATCAGCCCTCTTGGATTTTATAAAAAATGTTTCATTTTCTGTGTACCTTTGCACAAGCTGCTCCACCACATAGAATGAATGCTCTCCTTTCTCATTTCCATTTCTTAGAATCACCAGTTACTTTGAAAATTCAGTCCAATGTTACTTCCTTTCCTGATTCTTCCCTACCCAGAGGTGCTTTTAAATGTATATTTTAGCCAGTTCCCTACGGGCAGAGACTGCTATGTTTTCTCTTTTTAAACTTTTTTTCCAGCACCTAAGACAGTACCTGGCACTCAATAGGTGAATATTTAATTTATTAGCATCAAAATCAACATTAGAATTTAATTATCCCCTCTATACTTAATACACAATGTATTGGGAAGATATTATTAGAAAGACAAGGCTATTGATTTCTACATTTTAAGAACATTAGGAAGGTATACAATATATTTTATAGAAGAAAAGTTATTCAGTCATTCAATAAAAATTTACTAAGTCACTGCTGAATACCAAGCACCATGTTAGTCATTAAAGTCAAACTTAACAGTGATGAATTACATGAAAATTGGTTTCTTTTGTGAACATCACAATATCAAATTTGTTTTTTTATTTCTTAAAAATCACAATAATGTATAATTAGTTTAAAATTTTTAAGTACATTTACTAAAATAATATTTTTTCAAAATTAAATTTTATAAAATTCTACAGAAACAATAATGAAAAAGGAAAATGATACTTAAAGTTCAAAAGCTATGCAAATAGTTTTATATGCTTAGTGAAGTAAAATCAAACACTAGAATAATATTAGCTGTCATGGATTACATAAATGCCGAAAAAGATGCAGAAGGGATTGTTTGAAAAATCTAGAGTCTTGTGAATAGAAAAGGCTCCTAGGCAATGTCAAAAAATAAACAGCCCCAGAAAGGAAATGAAACAGAGTGAAAAATATGTAAAAGTGGCCCAAGGCATTTTGTCTTGCAGTAAAAATGACTTTATTTTTAAAACTACCAGAAACAACCCTTTTTCTATGCTTCTGGGTTCTGGGGCTTTTATGTATTTTTTTATTTTTTTTTTTTTGCTAATGGTTAAAAAAATAAAAACGTACAAAAAAAAACCCAACATCATCAACAGAAAACAAACCCTCAACAAAAGTCAAACTTTATACAGCAAATTGAGAGGAGTGTGTACCTCTAATAAATTATACTGGAAAGTCAGCCATTAGTTTTTGTGCCCTGTATGTCTTTTGCTAACACAAATAGCAGCAACAAACTGGCTAAGGTGAAGAAAAAAATCTGTCTCAGTGATCACAAATAAAACATGAACAGTAGGAGGTCTCTGTTATTTAACGAACTTGATGGATTTTGAAAGCCATTCCTTCTGGATCATGCTATTTTTTCCCAAAGATAATATGATTTTTTAAGGTGGGAATATCCAAAATTTCTGCCACAAAACACAATTTAAAATCTATTATATTTTGTGAAGTAACTAAATTTTTTTCTGAGAAAACCTAACAATCCCTCCCAATAATTTTCACCATATCACCATATATAAACTGAATGAGGGTCAGTATAAATACTGTATGGTCTATATGTTTACTTTTACTACTACCATAACATTATCTTTGATATGACAATGGACAACACCTAAAATAGTTCCCATGACTTGAAAAAGGCTTTAGCCTAAAACTAAAATACTTTTTTCTTACTCTAAAGATATAATGATAGGGGAAAAACAATACCATCCTGTCCATGCCTTACTTCCCAACTCACCTCACCATGAGAAAAAAAAGTCAACAAAAACAAAAAATTGAAAATAATATGCTTTGATTGCATTCAGTCTTCATAGTCTCTATCTCTGGATGCAGATAGCATTTTTTATTCCATGTCTGTTGGAATTGTTTTAAATCATGGCATTGCTGAGAACAGCTAAGACCTTCATAATTGATCAGCACATTATCTTGCTGATTACAATGTTCTCCTGGTTCTGCTCACTTCACTTATCATCAGTCCATGTTAAACCTTTCCAGGCTTTTCTGAAATCATCCTGCTCATCATTTCTTACAGAACAATAATATTCCATTATATTCATACACCATAACTTATTCAGCCATCCCCCAATTGATGGGCATCCATTCAATTTTCCTTTCCTCATCACACAAAAGAGCTGCTACAAACATTTTTTCATATGAGTCCTTTCCCCTCTTTTATGATCTCTTTGGGATACAGATCCAGTAATAACACTGATGCATCAAAGGGTATGCACAGTTTTATAGTGCTTTGGGCATAGTTCCAAAATGCTCTCCAGAATGACTGGATATGTTCATAGCTCTACCAATAAATGCATTAGTGTCCTACTTTCCTCACATCTCCTCCAACATTTGTAATTTTTTTACAGTAATTTTTTTTATTTTCAAAACATGTGCATAGATAGTTTTCAACATTCACCTTTGCAAAAGCTTATGCTCCAAATTTTTTTCTCACTCCCTTCTCTCCAACCCCTCCCCTAGATGCCGAGTAATGCAATATAGCTTAAACATGAGTGATTCTTCTATGCATATTTCCACAAGAATCATGCTACACAAGAAAAATCAGATTAAAAAGGAAAAAATGAGAAAGAAAACAAAAACCAAGCAAACAACAACAAAATAAATGAAAATGCTTTGTCGTGAGCCTTACTCAGTTCCCACAATCCTTTCTCTGACTGCAGATGGTTCTCTCCGTCACAAGACATTGGTCCTGAATTTCCTCATTGTTGAAAAGAACCATGATCATCAGAATTGACCATCATATAATCTTGTTTCTGTCTACAATATTCTCTTGGTTCTTCTCACTTCACTTAGCATTAGTTCATGTAAATATTTCCAGGCCTCTCTGAAATTATCCTGCTGATCGTTTCTTATAGAACAATAATATCCCATAACATTCATATACCATAATTTATTCAGCCATTCTGCAACTGATGGGTTTCCACCCAGTTTGCAATTCATTGCCACTGCAAAAAGGGCTGCTATAAACATTTTTGCATATGTGGGCCCTTTGCCCTTTTAAATGATCTGTTTGGGATACAGGCTCAGTAGAGAAACTGCTGGTTCAAAACATAGTTTGATAGCCATTCCAGCATAGTTCCAAATTGCTCTCCAGAATGATTGGATCAGTTCACAATTCCACCAACAATATATTAGTCCCAGTTTTCCCACCTCCCCTTTACAAGAATTTTGAAAAGAATACTATATAGCAGATATTGTTGAGCTTGTTGGAGATACAAAGATACACATGAAATAGTCCCTGCATTTATGGAATCTCTTATTCAATTAAAGATAATAAAGCTTAACTCACCAAAGGCAGTGGGGCTCAGCTACATTCCTCTATGAGTAGGTAGAAGTTAATTTTTCCTAAGGTTAGAGGGAACATGGAAATTTCTTTATAGGCCTTGACCTATTCAGTCAGTAACAAAAAAGCTTCCTCTGGCTCTCCTATTCCCCACCTCACACAATTTGGCAAAGCAGACTTCTTTCTTGTCCAGCCACTCAGTATTTTTCATTTCCCATTCCCATGCTGTCCCTCACATCTATAATTAATCTCATTTTAACTCTAGCTCAGAGTCCCTTTTTTCTCAGAAAGTATTTGAGACCATCTTCTTCATGAAGCCTTTCTTAATTTTCCCAACTTTTAGCACCCTACTTTTAAACTACTTTGTATTTAAGTACTTAGTATATATTTCATCTAACAGTTTCACATGCTTCCTTGTTTGAGTGTGACTTTTTAATAATGAGAATTGTTTTATCCTTTGTATTTACATTATTAGCATCTAGTATGATACTTGGCATACAGGAATCACTTTAACATATTTACTGCTTTCTTGCTTGCTTGAACAAATAATCGATTATTTCCTATGAGCACAGTGGCAATTAATAGGCAATCATTCTGTTCCCTAAAGAATTACTGGAAAATTCATTTATCTATCCATCCATTCATTTATTAAATAGCCATTTACTACTAAGTACATCAGAAAATAGTTTAGCGAATCTGCAATTTGACTGAATTGGCTATTGTCTCCAACAATGTAAATAGCAAACCATTTATTATACTCCCTTGAATCAAGTATTACTTGTTCACATCCAACCTTAAATCTTTCAGAGAGTTTCCTGTTGGATGGGAACCTTCCTCTAGTAGGCTTGACATTGTGTGTTTATATTTAAAGAGGAAGAGAGTTCAAAATATAATTAATGTTATCCCTGTCTTCCAAATGTTGATCATCAGGATAGGGAGATTTTAGCTCTAAAGTAGAATATGAAAGCATAAGAAAGTTTTAAGTAAAAGTCAATGAGAGTACAGAGGAAGAAATATCATTTTAATTTAAGGGAATCTAGGGACCAAGATAGTATTTGAATTGTGTCTTGAATGATGGGTAAGAATGGGAAAGGAAAACTGGAAGAAAATAATATTTTATTTATTTTATTGACAGATCTTTTTGTTTTTGTCTATAAGTTATATTTCTCTTTTCATTGTTCCCCAGTTACATTTAAAATATTTTTTACATTTGTTTTTTAAAACTTTGAGTTCCAAATTCTTTCTCTTATTCCCATTATTAGCCCTCATTAAGAAAACACATGTGAAGTTATGCAAAACATTTCTATAAAAATCATGTGAAAGAAAATATAGATCTCCCTCTTTAAAAAACCTCAAGAAAAATAAGAGACATAGACAAATAAATACACATACACACACAGAAACAGAGAGAGAGAGAAAGGGCATGTGAAGATGTACTATTCAACTTTCTGGGGAAAAAGTAAGCAGTTTTTGCTGTTTTGAATTTATATAATTCTACTCAGAAACTTTTGGTGCAATGAAAAGAGCCTTGAATAATTTGTACCTGGACCTGAGTTAAAATTCTATTTTTTTTTCTCTTACTAATTTGGCCATCTAATTAATCTCTCTGAAACCCAAGTTTATTCAGATAACAAATGAAAATTTTACTAGGTGACTTTTAAGATCCTTTTTAGATCCATGGATTTTATAATCTTATGACTTTTAAATCTGAAAATAATCTTTGATCAATTCCAATTGTTCAGTGATGAAGAGAGCCATCAACTGAATGTGGTTCACAACATAGCATTTTCACTTTTTTTCATTTTGCTTGCTTGCATTTTATTCTGCTTCTTTTTTTTACTGGCTTGATTTGATTTTTCTTGTGCAGCACAATAATTGAATAAATATGTATGCACATGTATTTTTACTATGTTTAACATATATTGGACTACCTGCCACGTAGGGAGGGTGTGGGGAAAGAGAGGGAAAATTGGAACACAAGGTTTTGCAAGGGTTAATGTTAAAGAAGTGTCTATGCATATGTCTTGAAAAATAAAAAGCTTTAATAAAAAAGAAAAGAATGTTTGAGCTCATTACACTCAGTCTCAATCAAAATATATATATACATAAAGCATTTCTGACAAGTAAAACATCCAACTATTATCTAAACACCTTCAGCGATAGGGAACTCACTATACCTCAAGTCACCTCATTCTTTTTATAGATAGGTTTAATTTTTAGGAAGTTTCTTATATTGAATAGTAACCTACTTTCCAACTTCTGCTTATTGATCTTACCTACTTTCTTCAGCAACAGAGAGTGAATCAAATCTCTCTCACCTTTGATAATCCTTCAAATACTGGAAGACAAGTCTCTCTTTCCCTGCTCCAAATCTTTTTTTTTTGTTTAATCATTTTTTTGGCACACTTCATAGTCAGTTCCAATAACTAAATGGGAGCTTTGGCCTTGAACTTTCTTCAGGTCCATAGCTCATTTGGCTTCCTGACAGAGCAGTCCTGTGGAGAGCCACTTTCCTCCTGAGGACAAATTTTTCCCCCATCAGTGAATTTGACATCCTAGCCTTCAAGTTATAGATCAGAGAAAAAGGAATTTGAAATTGCCATTGGAAAATCATAGACTCTCTGTGATGTGAGTTTGGAAGTTATAAGATTGATTGAAACCAACTGTCTTCCTACTTGTAAAGAACATGAAATACTTCTGGTTTTGATTTCTAAATCATGAGAACTGTGAATAAAATGTGAGATTAGAGGGAAAATGACTTTTCAGATATATAGAACATGTACTGGTAGAAATCAGTATTAAATGGCTCACTTAGAATAACTGAATCAAAAAATTTGGAAAAGTAGAGACTATAAAAATAACACTAAATTCTTTAAAATAATAATAATTAATCTCAATGAATAAAATGCTTCTAAGCTACAAAACATTTTCCATCTGACAGCAAACCTTCCTGAGTATCCTTGATATAATGTAGGAGATTGTTTCAACAAAAATAAATTTTTCATTTTTCCTAAGTCACATCACTATTCAACATTCAGAGTTAGTAAACATAAACTCTTCATGGTAGTGCTTTTCAATTTCAATTCTTCTGTCTTTATATACTCAAGATTTGGTTACTTACTGTCAAAGAGTGCTTTATTAACTCTAAGTTGCAATCAAAGGTTGATGGACCTTTATTGAATCCATCAAAGGTATCATATCATTTGCAAGCTGATTCTTAATGGAAAAGAAGTTCTTAATTATTATAGTGAGATAACTAATAATCAAACTACGCTTATAATTTTCTCAGGACAGTTTACATCGAAGTAAAGATAAAGGGCCAGAATCTCCTATTCTCTAAAATTCTAGCAAGACTGGATCAGTTTAATTCATTTCAATTATGAATGCATCAAGCATGTACTATTTGAGCCTCAGTGTGCTAGCTTTTGACATGAAGAATTCTGGTCTCAAAGAGTTTGTATTCTGAAAAATAATAAATTTATATTTCATATAAATTATGAAGTAATTGAAATTCAGTTTTTAGTGGCTATACATTTCATCTATCAGTGCCTTTCTCTCACACAGCAATTCTCCCAGGTTTGGAATCAGGAAAGGTCTGAGTTCTAATCCAACTTCAGACACTTACTAGCTGTATAACCCTAGGCAAAACATTCTGTTTGCCTCAGTTTTCTTATCTGTAAAATGGGGGAAATAAATACTACTTGCCTCCTGTAAACATAATATTGTTCAGTCTTTTTAGTTTTATCTTACTCTTTGTGACTCCATTTGGGGATATTCTCAGCAAAGATATTGGAGTAGTATGCTATTTCCTTATCCAGCTGATTTGAGATCTATTGACCACTGGCTAAATTTTCAATATTTAGTCTCCAAGCTATCTCCCCTTGGATTTTAGGGTCCTTGTTTGCTTCTCCCTATACAGGAGATCATGATATTCTAACCCCTCTATATAACATTCTATTCCTTCTCTCTATTCTTGGTAGGTGAGCCTAAAGGAAATTCACCTTGTTGGTATGTTCTGGTGATAAAATTACATGCTTTGCTTAGTACCTGGTTGGTTTTGAATCTGAATCACAGAGGATGGTGAGATTAAGCCATCATCATAATTATCTTTCTACTTGAAAACCTATTATTTTTCAATTATACAGTTTTATTTCATATTAACCTTCTAATTTACTTCTGAACTTCAGCTATCCTAATAGATGTATCTGTGGCTGATTAACATTGGACATTTTCCTGAACTCTTCCCTTTTCTCCAAGCTACCTCTTTCATTTTAGTCCATAATTCCAACTTTCACAATTAAAAAAAATCAACAATATTTAATTTTTTCCAGTTACATGTAAAGACTTTTTTTTTAACAAAAATTTTTGGGGTTCCAAATTTTCACCTTTCCTATCTCCCCCTTTTTCCCTCCCCCACTCCCTAAAGTGTTAAGTAATTTGAAACAGGTTATATATCTGTAGCTATGTAAATATATATTTCCATATTACTCATGTTGTAAAAAGAAACAGACAAAAAACTCAAAATAAAATAAAGTGAAAACAGTATGTTTAAATTTATACTCAGACATCAGTTCTTTCTCTGGATGTGAATAGCATTGTCTATCATGAGGTTTTTGGGATTACCCTGGATCATTATATTGCTGAGAAGAGTTAAGTTATTCATAGTTGATCATTGGATAAGGTTGCTGGTACTGTTCTCCTGTTTCTACTCATTTTTCTTTACATCAATTCATATAAGTCTGCCCAGTTTTTTTTCTGAAGTCTACTTGCTCATCATCTCATAACACAATAGTATTCCATTGTATTAATATACCACAACTTGTTCAGTCATTCTCCAATTGGTGGATATCTCTCCAATTTCCATTTCTTTGCCACTACAAATAGGAGTGTTATATTTTTGTACATGTACATCCTTTTTTAATTATTTCTTTGGGATACAATATAGTTGTGGTGTTGCTGGATAAAAGGGCTTTGGACATAGCTCCAAATTGTTCTCCAGAATGGTTGGATTAGTTCACAACTTTCCCAACAGTGCAGGAGTGCCCCAAATTTCCCAAATCCTCTCCAAGATTTATTATTTTCTTTTTCTATCCTATTGACAATCAAATAGATATGACAATGGTACCTCAAAATTGTTTTAATTTGTATTTTTCTATTGATAGTTATTTGGAACATTTTTATATTATCATAGATTGGTTTGATTTCTTCATCTGAAAATTCCTTTTCATATTTTTGACCTTTTATCATGTGAGGAATGACTTGCATTCTTATAAATTTCACTCAGTTCTCTCTCTATATATATCTGAGAAACAAGGCCTTTATCAGAGACATTTGCTAAGAATTCTAATCTTGTTTGCATTGGATTTGTACAAAACTTTTAAAATTTAATATAATCAAAATTACATCCTGAATTGCGCTCTATCTCTTATTTGACCAAAAATTCTTCCCTTCTCCAAAGATCTGACAGATAAACTATTCCTTGCTCTCCTAATTTGCTTATGCTATCATCCTTTATGCCTAAAATTTTCATTCTAATTTTTAAAAAATATGATTGAAATGTGTAGTATATAATATCAATTTCCCTGTTATCTCTTCCAAAAAAATGGACAGGGGTACATCACAATGAAAGAGGAAAAAAGCTTTCATTGAGCACCTCATAAGATCAATAGGCTTAAACCTTTCAGCAAATATGCATATTTAACAATATTAGCCATATAATCCATAACATCTGTTATTGATAGAGTTTGCATAAGGAGAGGGACGGGGAAGAAAAACAATATTTTTCGTCAGTGTTTGTCTCTTCCATTAAACAATATGTCATACAGTAAACATATATGGAATTAGGATTGCAACTACACATCATTTCTCCATACCTTTTATTTATCTCATCCATTGTGCACAGATGGCCCTCACCTTAGCAAGTGGTTTAGCACCCCAAGAGTGCTGAGTCAGATAGACTCATTGCCCTGGAAGAAATTGTGAATTTCATTTTTTTACATTATTTACTCTAAATATAGAATCTACCATGATGAGTTTCCAGATTGGTGAGTATGATAGGGTTTCCTGTATTATTTATTCTTTCATTCATTTAATCAATCATCTGTAATTAATTGAGTCAGAGCTCACTCTCCCAACCACACTTTGAGTAGCAGGTTGGATCCCTAGAAAAAGCAAGGTTTTCCACAGGATACTAGAGAAAACTCTGAAGGCCAAAGGGATTCTTTAATACCATGGAACATAAGTCGCTGTCTGCTATATTTTTTTACTAATATAGATAATTAATACCTCCTCAATATTAATTTGAGCAGTTGATTTCCCTTAAATGTTAATTAATAAAAATATCAAGTAGCTACTATAAAGCATTATTTTTGGAGAAAGTATAGCAAGAATTAAATACAAAAGCCTCTGAAACTTGGAATTCACTCTCCTCAGACCACTAAGATTTCTGTGAAGAGTGTACTTGAATTTAATATTAATAATCTCCCTACAATGTTCCCTTCTTGGTGTGGCAGAGCTACTGAATGAATGACTTCCTTGATTGCAGAACATGGTGTCTCAATTGCGGAGTCAATTCACTGGTAGGCTGAATACAAGCAAGTTTGAATACAAGTCTGAATACAAGGCTGGATGGTCACACAATTCATGTGCTCTGACTGTGACTGTGATATGGATTCTATTCCAGATAACTGGTTTCCCAAACTTTCACAGAACACTAGGTCAAAAGCTTAATGACCTTTCTCTGATGCCGTAGGAAAGAATAAACACAACAGTGTGAAACACTTGGTGACATGCCTTCACAACTCTATAGTGGCTAGCTAAGGATTAAGGTTCCTCCCTTATCCAAGGGAGCATAGTTTTTCTTGTCTGGATTACCACCAGGAGAAATTTCCTCTTTAAGATCCTTTTGTATGCAAATCAGTTCTGGCTCAGTAATCAATTAAAAGGCTTTTTGTCTCCTCAAAGTAATCTGAAAGGAAACAATCAGAATACCCACAAATGCTCTGAATCTAGTAGGGAAAGGGCTCTAGGCTTTCCATCCCACATTTCTGGATTCAGGTTCACCAGATCTTATTATTTGGTACCAAGCAGATACTCTAAGGATTACGCCTCTATCAACCAGCTCCCATTACACATTTGTTAATTCATCTATTCCATAGACATTTATGAAGTATCTACCGATAAAATTCAAATCAGTATTCACTCCCACTTGGTGGAAAATTGAATAAGAATTCTGGGCACTATGTTCTTTTATGAAAGAGAGAATTATGGATGTCTGGAGATCAACCTTATAAATCTTAGCAATCCTTGAAAAAAAAAAAAACTCTTCATTCAATACCAGAAAAGTAGAACTTCCAGTCTGACAGCTATTGTGGAATGAAAAAAATCACTTCAATTTTTTCTTCTTCTTACATCCTACAGGGTTGACAGTATGTTTTTCTATTGGTGAAAATTCCTTTTTTCACCTTTATATTTAGTCATTTTTCAAAGCTGCAGCAATGAATTTTAGAAGAGATCCTTTTATTCTCAAAATTCATGGGACAGACAGAAAAGAAAAGTAAATAAGAAATCTTATTTACTTTTACTTGTACATATTTATGTATATAAAGAGAAGAGCTTCCAGAAGTAGAGTAAACTTTATGCCTTTAAGTTCTAATAGCAACTAAATGAATGATTGAATTACTGTGAGTATTGACCACACAAAGAATAATTGTGAGAAACTAAAATAATGTGTGAATAAATATTCTCCTCACAAAATTCTCAGATTTGGTGACATTTCATTATAAATATACTTTTCTATTAATCTTATAGGCCTGGTCAGTGCTCAGGAAAGTTAGAATGAAGAGATTTGTTGTGACTACCTTGTTTTATCAATCCTCCTCCCAATTCTTCATTAGTTCCTTCCAGTTTTAGGAATGCCCTTTGCCTTGATAGTTGCTCTAGACACCACATTCCAGGATTCCTTTTTTTCCAGCAAGGCAAGACAAAGCAAAGAACCAAGCAATACTACATTTTGGAAATTGTAATAGGCACTGTGGAAACAAGCAAAAGGAAAGATAATTTCTGTTCTCAAGGATCTTTCATTCTAAAGCAAGAAGATAATACACAAAAGACAACTGAAAATGATAGTGGGTGAAAGTAGCTATAAGGAGATATGAGCTTGAAGTCCAGAAAGTCAAAAACATGTCCATTCTGGGAGTGAAAGTGGGATGGCCTAAGCTTCTCACCAAAATGAAGGCATTGAAAGAAATTTTCCAAAACGAAAAAGAGGCCAACAAATTGTAAGGATGTTCTAGAGTGAGAAAGCTTAAGAAAATGAAAGCTATTTCAGAATGGGGAGATCTCAACTGTTGAAGGAGTTTTCTAGAGTGAGACTTTAGTTGAGTCCTATTTTTGAAGTCCATAAATTCAGAAGCACAACTAGGGGAATAAAGGTTATTGGTCTTCCTTTCTTCCTCTCTATCCTATCCCTCATTATGGTCAAATTTCATAGTTCATGCTGGAAGAGACTTCAGAAATTATCAAATTCTACCCCTTCATTTTACAGATGAGTAAATCAAAGTTGGGGGGATAATGAATTTTTGAAGGTCTAATAGTGTCAGAGCTGGGATTTGAAGTACTATCATTTGAATCAAAGTCAGATGCCAGCCTTTGTTTCCTTTGTTTGCCAGCCCTATGTACCATTTCTTTTAATGTAAGTGACAGCTAGATAATGTCAAACTCAACCATATTGACATTTTAACCTGTCCTTTAAGACTGATATATGAACTTTTCCCTTCTCCACCCCCATTGCAGCTAACATATTATTTCAATGGGAACTTTTTGGAGACATTATTTTTAACCCAAAGAATAACTTCTAGTTATTCTAGCAGTACTTCTAGACATAGGAATTTATTCTTCAGTATTTGTATTCCTATTTTGTTTATAATTAGGATAGGATTGACACAGTTCATAAGTATTCTGGGTATATCAGAAGATACATTCAAAATGTGTTGAAGTCATGGATAAAGTGATGGACTTGAAATAAGAAAGCTCTGAATTCAAATATCCACCCAGACATTCATGAGCTGTCTGTCCTAAGCAAATCATTTATCCTCTCTGCCTCAGATTCCTCAACTGTAAAACAGTCATAACAGCTCTTTATAGAGTATTGTGAAGGAAAAAAATGAGATTAGAATTAAGTTATTTATAATCTTAAAAGTTAAATGTACATTATTTACACAAATACATTCATATACATATATATATATATACATGCAGCAGAGAATTGATCCATATTTTGCTTCATTGAGCAAAACAAACAGACAAAAAACTACATGTACAAAAATGTTTGAAGCAACTTTTTTGCACTCCTGTCTTCTATGTGTTTGCTGGCTGCCTTTCATGCCTGAAATGCACTATCTCCTTATTTCCTTATCTGAGAATAAATTTAAGCCAGGTGGTACTAGTAACTACTAATTTATGTTGTTTTATAGAAAGAACCAGGAAGCACCTAAAAGGCACAGTGGAAAGAGAAGTGAACTTGGAATCAGGAATACCTGAATTCAAATGCTGCCTCCGGCATATATAAGCTTTGTGATTCTGGGCAAGTCATTTAAACTCTATTCAACCTCAGTTTTCTCATCTATAGATGAAGAAATTTGCACTTGGCTTCTAAATTCTCCTTTACCTAGAAATTTATGATCCTATTAATAACCAAATGCTTATCCACAACTGACCCAATTACCACCCAATAAATATATAGTTTATGCATAACTATCAAGTTCTATAACTCAGTGATTGGGCTTTTTTATCTCCTGAGTTCTGTTTTATTGTGTAAGGTTTTTGCTTAATTTGGTGATATAGGTTTTAAACAAATATGTTATTTAACCATATATTATGATTCCCATCCCATAAAACTGCTGTTACAATACAATAAGTGCTTACTATGTGCTAGGTACTGTGCTAAACTCTCCCTTTCATTTCCTTTTGTGTTTCTTTTTTTTTCTATTTCTATGCAAAGTTATAATAAATTTTCAATCAAAATAATAAAAACATAATAATAGTAGTAACAAATACAACTTTTCTTGCTGCAATAAAATGAGGATTACCTCTTCAATCCTTCAATGACAATTATAATCTCTAATTCCATATAACCTTGCTCAGATCCAACTCTCAAGCAGCCAGAATTTTGAAGACTCACTTGTCCTGGACACCATTCTTCCTCCCTCCACTTCATAATACACCACATCTTCAGCTTTGTCATAGAAACTAAATTCTGTGAATCATCTGGTTCAGCTTTCTCTATTCAGTGAACCTTGTGCTTCTTATCCACCTTAACTACAATCCTAATCCATTCAATTACTGCCTCTACTACTAGTCACTGTTCTCCAGGCATACTTCCTTCTTCTTTGTTGGTTTTACTCTATCCCCTATTTGCTTATTCTCCCAAAGGGTATATGTTCAAGCTACTAAAATCTCAATAAATGTAAGAGGCTTAAGGGCAAGAGTTGGAAGGCCTCCTGTCAATTTCTATTTTCATATCCAGCTATGTAGACCATTCATAATGCCTGTGCTGTCTCAATACCTGTCATTATAGTTTTGCTTGCCTTTCTCTAACTCATAGAGAATCTCAGAATACCAACCAGATGAAACCAGGACAGAATGTCAATGTACTGGAAAGTGTTTGTTACAAATGCTTAGCTTTCTTTAAGGTTCAATTCAGGTACCCTCTCGTATGGGAAACTTTCCTAGATTTCTTCTCCTTGTCAAGGTTCCCTTTCCTCAAATTATTTTTCATTTGCTTATAGGTGTAGATTCACCTTCTGAAACTCAGGAGCAACAGGACTGATTTTTCTTTTGTTAGCTAGAAATTTTTTCCAGAGCCCCAGGCTGCTAATGCCTTCCCAGCTTTCCAGCTATTTCATTTCTCTCTACCTCTTCTTCTCTCTTCCTCTCCTCCTTCTCTTCCTCCCTCCTTTCCCCCCTCTTTGTGTCTCTCTTTACTGTCTCTCTCTTTCTCTCTCTCTCTGTCTCTCTCTTTCTCTGTCTCTCTGCCTCTCTCTCTCTCTATGTGTCTCTCTCTCCTGTCTCTGTCTCTGTATGCCTCTCTGTGTCTCCTGTTTCTCTCTCTTTCTCTTTCTTTCTCTCTCTCTCTCTCTTTCTCTGTCTCTCCCTGTCTCTCTCTCTTTCTCTGTCTCTCTGCCTCTTTCTCTCTCTCTGTGTCTCTCTCTCTCCTGTCTCTGTCTCTGTCTGCCTCTCTGTCTCTCTCTCTCTCTGTCTTTCTTTCTTTCTCTCGGTCTCTCTCTTTCTCTGTCTCTCCCTGTCTCTCTGTCTCTGTCTCTCTCTCCTATCTCTCTGTCTCTGTCTTCC